>PVIU01030982.1:0-15418 GCA_004026605.1 Ondatra zibethicus | reverse complement strand
CCATCTTACACCTGAAAGAATGGCCAAGATCAAAAACACTGATGACAACTTATGCTGGAGAGGTTGTGGGGAAAAGGGAACACTTCTGCATTGCTGGTGGGAATGCAAGCTGGTACAACCCCTTTGGATGTCAGTGTGGCGATTTCTCAGAAAATTAGGAAACAACCTTCCTCAAGACCCAGTAATACCACTTTTGGGTGTATATCCAAAGGATGCTCAATCGTGCCACAAGGACATGTGCTCAACTATGCTCATAACAGCTTTGTTTGTCATAGCCAGAACCTGGAAACAACCTAAATGCCCCTCGACCGAAGAATGGATAAGGAAAATGTGGTACATTTACACAATGGGTACTACACAGCAGAAAAAAGTAATGACAGCTTGAATTTTGCAGGAAAATGGATGGAGCTAGAAAACATTATTTTGAGTGAGGTAACCCAGACACAGAAAGACAATTATCACATGTACTCACTCATAGGTGGTTTTTAAACATAAAGCAAAGAAAGCCAGCCTACAAACCACAATCCCAGAGAACCTAGACAACAATGCGGACACTAAGAGAGACTCACATGGATCTAATCTACATGGGAAGTAGAAATAGAAAAAAACAAGATCTCCTGAGTAAATTGGGAGCATGGGAACCTTGGGGGAGGGCTAAAGGGGGGAGGGGGGAGGCAGGGAGGGGAGCAGAGAAAAATGTAGAGCTCAATAAATATCAAAAAAAAAAGGAGAGCAAGATGGAGATTCTACTGCTCTGACACCCAGGCGCATGCTTGACTTCAGCACTAAGATATTAACCTCTCCGATATAAAACTGATTTTATCCTTTAAAAGGAAGGCTTCTCTTTACAGAGTTAATATCAAGTCACACCTTTCAAACCATGAAAGAATCTCAAAAACACCTCTCCATCCTCCATGACTCAGGGACAGTGTCCTCGTATGTTGCCATTCCTGTCCCTTTCAAAACTGTGTCCCGGGTGGAAGTGTCACAGAACAGTAGGGATTCAGCAAAGAGATGGGAGAAATATCACAAGCAGTGTCCACCCCTCACCTTCAACCAGGGCAGAAGACAATGGCCATCTAAGAAAGAATTCAGGTAGCCTCTGGGTCCAACCCAGCAAGGCAGGGCTTGCCCTGTGAAATGTCTGAGATATCCCTTCATCTCTTAAACTCCATGTAAGTTGGATTGGACACAGGAAGTTGCCATTTTGGCATGCCAAAAATAGAAATTTTCTGGGGCTGGAAAAATAGCTAAGCGGGTTA
Source organism: Ondatra zibethicus (assembly GCA_004026605.1). Classification (NCBI taxonomy): domain Eukaryota; kingdom Metazoa; phylum Chordata; class Mammalia; order Rodentia; family Cricetidae; genus Ondatra; species Ondatra zibethicus. The sequence continues at coordinate 14,156 of PVIU01030982.1, read as the reverse complement.
AGGTTACTGGTGCCAAGCATATGAGGACCCGAGTTCAATCACTGGGACCCATGTAGTGGAGAGAAATAATCCAAGTCGTTCTCTGGCCACCACACTCATGTCAGACACAAGTGTGCAAGCACACACACACACATATTCTAAAAATGGGAATTTCTTATGCCTTTACCTAAATACTTTGGCTCTGACTTTCCAGTTGTCTTCACTGCTTCATATAAGCAAGGACCCTGTCAGGTGACTGACAGTACATACGTCCTGAGTCTCCACTCACAGCCAGTGTAGGGTGGTGAATCATCCATGTGCCCACAGCTGACGGTTACCAGCCCTGTCTTCATGACACCCAGTGTCCCTTAGTACTGGCCTCCATGTCTTCTGGATGCTCTCAGTCCCTAGATCCAAGTGGGCACCCCCAGAGTTTGCAAAATTAGCAAGTAGGAGAAATGCCTCCCAACCTCCTGACTCTGCCTACTCTCTTGGCTCTGCCTACTCACCCCCTACCTGGTTTCATAATGCATGCTATTAGCAAGCTGATATTGAAAACATACCTCCAGGTCTTTCCCATGAGGGTGTCTTCCTCCACACCACGACCACCAGAAATACATGGTGCTTACAGAAAGGACTGAGAGATCCACAGCCAGCATGTGTGTGAGGGACTCTACTGCCCTTCTCAGAGAAGCCCTTGTCAATGGTGGAGGTGGGACATGTCAAATCTCTGGTCCTCGGGACATGCAGCAAATATGGCATTACATGGTAAGAAAGGCCACTAAAACTTAGTAAAACAGCAATAGTATAGAAGCCAAAACCCACACGATCTTTGCCATAGATATAGGAAAAACATTTGACAAAAATCTGATACTATTTCATGATGATGACACTCAGAAACAGGGAATCTTAAGAACTTTCATAGCCTGGTAGAGGAGATGTATGAAGACCCACAGGGCAGCACAGAGATCAGACATGGGTGTTGACTCTTGGCACTGTCATTCAGTACTACACTAGGAATCCTAGCGAGGGCAATGAAGATAAAACTTGAAAGGGGTGAAACCCAACTGGGAAGGAAGAAGTAAAACTTTATAGTCACAGATGACATAATCTTGTGCATAGAAGTGTTTTTGTTTTTGTTGTTGTTGTTGTTTCTCAAGACAGGGTTTCTCTGTATAACCACCTTGAACTCACAAAGGTCTGGCTGTCTCTGCTCACCAGGACTGGGATTAAAGCTGTGAGCTACAGAGAAGATTTTAATTGCTCTAGTTAACATAAACATAACATTTCCTTACGAAACTCAATGAGCTCTAAAATTATGAACCATTGTCGGCAGAAGTTAAAGGAGATTTGAAGGAGCTGGCGAGGTTACTACCTTCTGGGGTTGAGAGCGCAATGATAAAATGGTAATAGTACCAAATTGATGGATCCACAGGCCCAGTGCCATCTCACTCAGAATCTTGGTGTCCTTATGGGAGTTTCTAAGATAAATCTAGAGGATAGCATGTAAAAAAGACCGATGCTGAGCTAGCAAGATAGCTCAGAAGGCAAAGGCGCTTTCTGCAGAAGCAAGATGACCTAAGTTTAGTCTCCAGAAACCATGCAAAGGGGGAGAGGGTAAGAAATGCCACAAAAGTAGTCTTCTGACCCCCACGCAAGAGTGGTATCATGTGTACCACCCTCCCACAAACACCATGCCCGTGCATGTACACCATGATGGTTTAATTGATTATTTTTTAAGACTCATTTTGTAGGCATCACAATGCCTGACCTCAAATTATGCTACAAAACCATAGTAACAAAATCTGTGGTGTTGACACAAAAATAGACATGCAGGCCACTGGAAGGAAGACCTAGAAATAAATTCAGTTACAACCACTTGATTTTGACAAAAATTTCAAAAGCAAAAAAAAAAAAAGCTTTAAAAAAAAAAAGCATACGTCCTTAGTAAATGGAACAGGAAACTCTAAATATCCACATGTAGAAAAATGAAATTATCTGTGTGTCTCTTGACCTAAATAAAAAACAATTCTAAATAGACCAAAGACACAGTGCTATAAGACCTGAAACTATTAGGGAAGAGTATTTCACAGTATGGCCATAGTGATGAATTTCTGAAAGGAGCTCCATTGATACAAGAAATAACCCCTAGAACTGATAAATGGAATCCACATGCAATTAAAGGGCTTCTCATAACCAAGGAAACAATCACCAGAATGAAAACAGGCTACAGACTAAAGGGAAATATCAACCATACATCAGACGGGAGATCAAAGTCTAGAATATACAAAGAAAAAAAATGAATGAATAAAACCAAACTATCCGGTCAATAAATGGGCTGAACTGAAGAGACAGCTCTCAGTATCTGGAGTGTTCATCAACCTCAACTATCAGAGGAATGCAAATTAAGATTGTTTTGAGATCCCATCTTACCCCCAGTCAGATTGTCTATCATCAAGAAAATAAATGATTGACAGAGGCAGTTTTCTAAAGAAAATATACCAACGGGCCAACAAACATGAAGAAAGTTACCATCATTAGTCACCAAAGGAAGTGCAAATCAAAAAAGGAAGCCAGGACTTTATACCCACTGGGTGACTTCGACAAATAAGATGCCCAGCACTGGGAGGGAACTGAAGGAGTCAAATGCCTCCTCATGCACGGCTGTCATTTGAGAAATATCTAGAATTTCTCAAATCCTCAAACACAGAGTTACCAAATGACCCAGAAATGTCAATCTTAAGTATATAATAAAAGCTGATGGAAATACACACATACAAAAAATATGCTATAAGCTTGGGTTGGTTGGAGAGATGACTCAGTGGCTAAGAGTCTGGCTGCTATTCCAGAGAACATGGGTTTGATTCCCAGCACCCACACAGTGGCTCACAACCATCTATAATTCTAGTTCCAGAGGATCTGATGGCTTTGTCTGACTTCCATAGGCACACAAGACATGCAAGTAGGCAAAATGCTCACATACACAAAATAAAATATTTTAAAATTCTGTAAGTGAACATTAACAGTATTGTTCATTATACCCAGCAGGTAGAAACAAATGTCTACCAACTAATAAACAAATATATAAATGTGCTCTAACCATAAAATAGAATGTCATTTGGCAAAAGAGGAATAAAGCACCCATGCCTGGCACAACCAAGATAAATCTTGAAAGAATCATTCTAAGTAAGAGAAGCTAGAGAAAAAAATGACCAGTAATGATGAGGGATTCCCCTCTGAATGCCATGAATATGTTTTATTACCATTGGTTAATAAAGAAATTGCTTTGGCCTATGGCAGGGCAGAATATAGCCAGGCTGGAAGAAATATAGAGACAGAGTAGGTGGAGTCAAGGAGACGCCTTGTAGCTGCCGAAGGAGGCAGATGCCATGTAGCTGCCTAAGAAACAAGAGGTAATAAACTACGGACCTTGTGGTAAAATACAAAATAATAGGTATAAGATATAATAGCTATCTAGAAATATGCCTGAGTTGTTGGTCAAATGGTGTTGTAATTAATATAGTCTCTGTGTGATTATTCAGGTCTGGGCAGCCAGGAAATGAACAAGCAGTCTCCTTTTACATAGTAAAACATGATTCTGGGGGCTGGAGAGATTGCTCCATGGTTAAGAGCACTGACTACTCTTCCAGAAGACCCAGGTTCAAATCCCAACACCCACATGGCAGCTCACAACTGTCTAAATCTAGTTCCAGAAAATCCCCCATCAAACATGATTACAGACAAAACACCAATGAACATAAATAAAAGTGATACTTTTTTAAAACATGATTCTGCTCCTTTGAGGTGTAAAATGGTCAAATCTCTTAACGCAAAGAGTAGATTGATGTATAGGACTAGGGAGGGTGAGGGGTACTTGCTAGAGAGACAGAACACAGAACCTCGTGTATGCTAGCCAAGTATTCTGCCACTGGGCTACAGATGCAACCTCAAGACCTTGCATTTCTCTCGAGTTAATAAAATGTCCTAACATTAACTGTGTTGCATGTGTCTGTCCCTATACTTCAATGGTAGACTTCAAACCAGTAACTCCTGTGATTACAACAATGCCGCACCAAAGCTCCCACATAAGGAAGACATAAAATAGGTACTGGAGAGATAAGACTTGCTGCTCTTCCAGGGGACCAGAGGTCAGTTCCCAGCACACACATAGAAGATTACAACTGCCTGGACCTCCAGCTCCAAGGGATCTTCTGAACTCTTCAGGCACCTTACATGTATACATGCATACAGAGATACATACACTACACATGTATGTAAGTAAGAATTAAAATGGAATCATGTGTGTATACTATTTCAACTGTTAACATACGTGTGAGATAAAAATCAGTAGGAAACATAGAAGTCCAGCACAACTCAGTCCCAACACACCTTAACTTCACACATTTTTTTATTGGTTTTTCAAGACAAGGTTTCTCTGTAGCTTTGAAGCCTGTCCTGGAACTCACTCTATAGACCAGGCTGGTCTCCAACTCACAGAGACCCACCTGCCTCTGCCTCCCAAGTGCTGGGACTAAAGCGTGTGTCACCACCACCTGACTAAACTGATAGATTTTCCTTAACTACCCATTGGTGAGCTGAGTATCAATTTCTTCCCTTCCCCCCTCGACCAAGCCTTTACCTTTATTTTAAAAAGCTGCATATTTATTTCGCTTTCTGACTCTGTGCTTGTCCTTCAACACTTCCCAAACAGTTTTCTGCTTCCCAATAAGGAAAGCCCACTTGATCCTGTCATGGGCACACTTGGCACACATGGAGCCACCATAGACCCGGCTGACATGCTTCTTTGTCTTATACAGTCTCACAGCACGAACCCCTCACAGTCTGTCTGGGCACACACCCAGGATTTAGATACTTTCCCAGCCTTCTTGGTATAAAGGTAAACAATCCCGTTGCCAGGGATTCGAGACAGCCATATTGTAGAAAAGCCTAGGACAGTATGTCAAATGCTGGACAGTTGTGAGCGCCTCTAAGCATCACCCCCACGAGTACAAATTTCTTGATGCACAAGATAAATCATAACCCTCGAATATACCAAGCTCAAATTATCAGGAAAAGATGGCTTATTTTGTATTTCATAAACATGGCGATGTAAGATGAAAAGCCCACACGTCTGTCAAAGGTCCCTCCCATACGTACCTGGGAAGATGTTGAGTCTTATGTGAGTCCATCTCTGCTGGGAATTGACAAAAAAATAGTTGTGGCTGGAGTCAGGGTCTCCTGACTTAAGCTCCGACATGGGAACCAGGTAATCCCAGGAGTCCGAATTTAGCTATTAATAAATACAGAAACATCAGCAACAGCTCTTGAGAACAATACACTCTCATCCTATGCAACAATTAGGGGAGGAGATTATAATAGTTGCTGAATAACATACGCTTTAATGATAAACATCATAAACTCCAGTTAGGGGTTTTTCCCCACACCGATAACAATTAGGTGACGGTGACGGGATCTTATAAACGGGCAAGCTTTCAAACATCTTTTTCTTAATTCTTAAAAGAAAGCAGAGTGGTGATGCGGGCATTCAGCTAAAAACCCAGGGCGGAGGAGATGGTGCGCTGAGCCTTTCTCGGAAAGCTGGCTCGTCCACAGTTCCCCATCCACCACAGATCAACACATCTGCAACAGCACGAATTAATTACTAAACACACTTAGCACAATGAGACGGTGCCAAGCCCAAGCCCCATTTGCTTATCTCACTAAGTTCATCAAAAGTTACTTTGTCAAGTCACAACAGGAGGTAAATGTAGGTTTCCTAGTAGGGCCAGCAGCAATGTACAGGCGCAGGCAGGGCCCACTGACCCATCAAGGCTGTGGATAGCCAGGCCATTCTCCCACACAGAGGAAACCTTTGTCCTGCCACGCTGTGTCGGGAAGGAGAAGAGGCCCAGGATGCCTGGTGGCACATCCCAGCCAGTGGCCTCACCCAGTCAGGCCTGTACCGGTCTCTTTGCAGTCCTGGTACACAGAACCAGTGTCTTACCTCATTAATGGCTTCAAACTCCTCAGGCGTCGCTGCAGCTCCTGTCTTCACTCCTCTTGGTGGGATGGCTGGCACCTTTTCTGAATTCGAAGCAAACATACAGGATCAGGGTTGAGAAACAAAGGGAACACACTCTCTCAGGAGGTCTGTGGCAATTTCCATCTTCCCAACAGCCCTAAGGACATCTTTGCTTTTGTGACAGAACCACGGATTAGTGTCTAGCATGCCAAGGGGAGCTCCTCACTGTGTCATTTGCAAACTTATTCCAGAGGAGACTAGAATACATTGGTCCCGCATTTGCTCATCATTTCAAGTTAGGCCAAACTCCATAGATGGATCACTCTTTTTGAGTTCAGAATAGGACAAGGTTAGTTCCAGAAGCTCTGCCATTCCCCAGCATCTGCCTTGGACTCAGAATTGGCCAGCTCAGAAACAGAAGCATCCACGGACAGTTAAAGCAGTTCTCACAAGTCCTGCCTCTCAGACTTCCCAGGAGGCTAGTCACCTAAGGACAGACGGTAAGACCTGCTGGCCTGTGCAGAGCCTGGTGTGGCTCTGTGCACACTGCACCGTTTTAGCATAGGTGTATCCAGTGACACAGTTTATCCTCCCTAAAACTGTGTGTGCACTCACGTGGCTGTGTGTTAACTAATTCAGTTGTTGATGACAGATTATGGAAATAAACCCTGAAACCTGTGCAAGCCACAATATCCGGTGTTCCCAGAGGTAGAAAGGGGCCCTGCCTAAGAACCCCAGAGCTGCTGCGCCATGGAGACTCTCATGCAGCTGGAAGCAGGCTGGAGCTCACAGTCTGCAGTTATCTCTGTCTCGGCTCCACCCATCTGATCCCACCTTCCCCAGAAACCAGTTCGGCAGATGCCCCCATCCACCAAGAGAACACAAGGATATGCCTCTGCACACCTGAGTGCTGTGTAGGTGACGGTCACCATATTGGGCCAACAAACACAGTTAAGCCAAACATCAAAAACCCCAGGGCAGCCCATCCTACCCCTCGTTCTTAAGCTCCGTGGCAGCCCAGCAACCTCAGAGCTCTGACACATTTGCTTCTTACAGAAAGATTAGCATCATCAAACTGAGTCGGAGGAGCCCCCCCATAGCAGGCTCCCCTATGGAGAGTCAGAGGACCCCCCATCCCAGGCTCCTCTCTGAAGACAGTGGCCCCTAACATACCTTCATTCAAGTTTGCCGCTTGAATCGACATACGAGGAGCATAGCTCCCCGAGAAGTAAGAAATGTCCACATCGACACCACGGATAATGCCCTGTATCCCCAGCTGGATGACACACCAGTCGTGACCTGTACAACAGGACCACAAGGATAGCCCATGATGTTCAGTAGATGAGTATAAGAGTACCCAGGAGGTATGGGGGGCAGTAAAGAGAGCACCTGTGAAGCCCCATGGGAGATGAGAACACCCATGAGGTCCCATGGGGGAAGAAGATAGCACTCTTGAGGTCCCATGGGGGATGAAGTCAGCACTCCTAAGGTCCCATGGGGGATGAGAACATCCATGAGTTCCCCTGGGGATGAAAAGAGCACCCATGACATCCCATAGGTGATGAGAAAAGCATCCTTGAGGTCCCACGGGGGAATGACAGCAGCTCTGAGGCCCCATCTTCCACCACAGAAGCACACGTTCAGGGTGATTCTCATAACATGGCCACCAAAGACCACCATGACCCTCAGGATCCTCAATTCTAACCAAAAAAATGTCCTCGCCTTTGATTCAGAGACACCAACTCAATTTCTAGGCCCATCTTTTCCTATTACTGTGCTGAAAAAATCACAGGCTCTCTCTAAGGCTCCTTTCTTTAAGTCAGGGAAGACATTGATTTCTGGCCACTTCCATAAGTCCATTGTAGCATAGAACCCACCAGCCTGGATCTTCTGCAAACTCACTCTCTACTATTTCAGAATTCCCTGCAGCCTCCATTCCACCCATGGCCCAGTTTGCTTACTTGTACCTACCAAGCCTCAAGACATTGGTCTGACAGCCCTCCAGAGTCTCAGGTAGTCCAGGCTTAAGCTAGCTAGACATCCAAGAATTTATTGCCTTGAGCTCCTGATCATCTTGCCTCCACCTCCAGGGCTGCGATTATAGGCATGCCCCAACACACCTGGTTTAAGTGGTGCTAAGGATCAAGTCCAAAGCTTCCTGAATGCCGGGCGTGATGGATTGAGTGGGCAGTATCTCCTATAGGCTCAGGCATTAGAACGTTTGGATCCCAGTTGGCGGTGATATTTGGGAAGGCTTAGGAGGTGGGACCTTGCTAGAGGAATATGTCACTGGAGCGGGACTTTGAGGGTTTGAAACTATTTCCATTTCACTCTGCTGTGGGCATGCTGTTCAAGATGTGATCTCAGCTTCCTGCTCCTGCCGCTCGGTGCCTCTGCTGTCATACCTTCCCCGCCACCATGGACTCTCGCCCTCTGAAACTGTAAGCCCAAATAAACTATTTTGCCTTGGTAATATATCACTTTATAACTAGCCAAGCCCTCTACCAACGGAGCCTCATCCCGAGCCGCAAACAGCCGCCATCTCTAAACTTCACAGTGTGGATGAACAGTCATGCCCTCCTCACCTGGAATCCGTTTCCTCCTGGTTTCCCATCCATCCATCCATTTCCCAAACTCCGTGTATTCGTGTTCCTTAAAGCTCGGACTGTCACTCTAAGAAGATGCACGGGAGATGATTAGGGTCCACGAAGAGGTAGGGCTGTCAGCCTTTCGGGTTATGTTGCAGAGAGACCAGGACACACCAGGAGAGTCTGCCCCACCTGCATGCCCAGCTCTACCACCCAGACCAAGAGGCACTTCCATGTTTTGTAGATCTGAGACTAGAGTCCTTCTAGTCTGTGAGCTTCAGCCCACAGAATGAACCCCTCTCAGCAACAGAGGAGACCACATGCGGGCCCCATGGATGCTGCCTCTCTCTCTCTCTGCTGTGTTTAGGTGGGCACTGAGCAAAATGGAGGAGGTCAGTCACACTTGCAAAGCACTGAATGAGACCATGGAGTGGGTCACCAGACCAGGTCACAGGAGAGCCCACTGGCAGTTTGGGGTCAGGATAGACATTTGTGCTATAGGCCTGTGGGAAAACAAGGGACTCCTGTTGGCAACGATACCAGCTCAGGCTCTTGAAATGAACCATTGAGAAATCTGCTTCATCCTTGACATCCAGGATGACTACAGAGCCTCGGTGGGGTATGAGGACGTTGAAATGGCTCATGAACAACCCTAGGACAGCCTCTCTGTCTACTAGCTCCCAGCCCAGAGCTTAGGGAGCAGGCTCACTCACCCCCATACTTCAGTTTCTCTCATCAGTCAGAGGCAGGTGATATAAGTGATTTTTTCCCAACAAAGACCATCGTGGACACTGAGACATGCCAAACTACATAAGAAGTGCCCGTGTTTGCTTAGAGATATATAGATGCTGGCAAGGTTTTTACTTTGTTGCAGACTGAGTGAGTATCATTGAACTAATCATCTAAATCATTCCAAAGTCCTCACACTCCAGGACGATAGGAGGAAAAAGTACTAGGTGGAAAGAGCGGCAATTGCATATTTGAAGAAAAAACCCTAGGCTGGTCCTGGGGTTCTCTCACAGCCCAGAGCCGCCTCTACAATGAAGGACACATAGTTAAATGAGACCCACCCAAACGTGCATGGACAGGAAAAAGGGACAGTGACAGCCACTCAGCAGTGAAGAGGAGGGCCTGGGTCTGCAAGGGCCATAGGGGAAGAGTCTAGTTCCAGAACGTCAGGAGTTAAGACATTGAAAAATACAAAGCATGTCATAGACTTACAGACACAAATGCTTTAAAGTATAAGATACTCCAGACTTTCCTGCTATGGGCTGAATGTTTGTCTCCCCAGATTCCTGTTGCAACTCCCATCCATGAGATGGTGTGGCCATGTAGGGACTTGAGAGTGATTTGGTCACAAGAGCAGAACATGCTATAGTTTTAATGTTAAACACTCCCAAAGATCCAAGTAGTAAACAAAAGATTAGCCCTCCGCTTTGCACATTGTGAGGCGGTGGAACTCAGAGGGAGTGTCTAAAGGGTCTTCTGGAGGTATTGGTGGAGGGTGTTCAGAAGGTCCAGGCCCTTTCTCTTTTGTCCCTTGGTTGCCATCAGGTGAGCAGGCCTCCACTGCTCACTCCCACCTTGGTGTCCCATGCCACCACAAGCTCAAAGCAACAGGTCAGTGAGCCATGGGTGAGACATTTGAAGTCACGAGGCAAAAATAACCTTCCCTCTTCAAAAGCTTATGCCTCTCTGGTTCTTGTTAAAGAATGAGAAGTTGACTAGTGGAATCCCTCATGATGGAACTGGACCCTATAAGAAGAACTGAGGGTTCACTCTCTGCCTTGCCCCTGTAAGGACACAGGGAGGAACAGCCATGTGAAGTAATTCTGCCAGCCTTGATGCTGGATGTCCAGCCTTCACACTGTGGGAACACATGTCCGCTGTGTAAGTCTCTTGTGAGTGGTGCGCTGACATCCAACCCTGATGAAAACCACTGCTTGGTAGGGTCCACTCCCCCAAGGGAGCTTGAGAAGAGCTGAGCGAATGGAGCCTCAGCTGCATTTCCAGCCTCTCTCTCTCCCTACCTCAAAAAGAAGAAAAAAAACTCACCAAGCATGATGGTGCACACCTATTACCCCGGCACTAAGGAAGCTGAGGCAGGAGGACTGCCACGAACTTGAAGCCAACCTGGGCCATATAAAATCAATTCCAGCTGGGTGGTGATGGTACACACCTTTAATCCCAGCACTCAGGAGGCAGAGACAGCGGATCTCTATGAGTTTAAGGCCAGCCTGGTCTACAAGAGCTAGTTCCAGGACAGGCTCCAAAGCTACTGAGAAACCCTATCTCGAAAAACCAAAATAAAATAAAATAAAATAAAAAATAAAAAAAATTTAAAAATTAAATAAAATCAATTCTAGGCCAGGGTTACAACAAGAGATTTTCTGATTAAAAAGAAAATTAAATGTAAAATACATACCTCGTGTTTTTAAACGTGACTAGATTTGCACATGCGTGTTGAGGGCATTATTGGCATGTACATGGATACACTATAATATAAAATCAAAAAAATAAGGCCCCATTCTCTCACCCTCCCACTTAAATCCATCTCCCGGACTTAGTATGGCACGTGACCTTCAGGCCCTACCTCACCACGTGGCCTCTGTGTGGAACCACACTCATGCTCAGCAACTCTCCGGGAGCTTGTCTGGAAGAACCACACTCCTGATCTAACTCCCTGGCTGTTTCCATTTAGGCTGATGCTCTCCCACGTCCAATACCAAAGTGTATATTTTCTGTATCGGTTTGCCCGGTGTGCAAACAGCACACATCTGAGTGAGTTAGGTCAGGGTGTGCACCCTTAGCTCTCTCGGAGAGGTGCGTGCATCCTGAGATGCTGGAACTCTGACATTTGCTCACCTGTGACATGAAACCTCCGGCCTTCGCTTTATTTTCGTTTTCTCCTGAGGAGAAAGTAAGTTGCTGCATGGACAGTGCCTTCAGAGAGAAGTGAGTCAGCTTGCACTGAGCGCAGCCAGGTCCTGCCCTGACAGAGCAACGATCTCTGGGAACCTCTGACCAAGGCTGAAGGGGCAATGCAGTCACACCCACTGACCATGTACCCCTGGGTTTCCCTTTCCACATCTAAGAGCCCTCGTGCCTACATGGGAGATGGACAGCAAGGTTCTCAGCGCTGTCTGTTCTCTGTGTTTATCTCCTTTAGGGGATGCCTTTGTGTGTACGAGTGCATTCATGTGTGTAAGAGAGACAGACAGACAGAGGAGTCTATACACGTGTGCTTATCCATGTGAAGGCTACAGACAGACATCTGTGTCTTCTTTTTTATCCCCACTTTTATTTTGAGACAGGGTCTCTCACTGAACCTATGGATCAGTTAGATGAGACCGTCTGGCCAGCAAGGCCCAAGGACCATCCAGTCTCCACTTTCCCAGAACTGGGATTATAGGTGCATACACCTCTGTACCTGGTTTCTTTGTGCATTCTGGGAGTCTCTAGGGTTCCCTGACACTTACACAGCAAGCACCTTATCCATTGAGCCACATCCCAAGCCATATCTGTCCACAGTTTAATTTTTATTTTTATTATTAATGGAGTGTGTGTGTGTGTGTGTGTGTGTGTGTGTGTGTGAATGTGGTAGAGGCGTGTCATGGCATGTGTGTGGAGTCAGCAAATAGCTTTCAAGAGTTGGTTCTCTGGTTCTACTGTGGGTTACGAGGATTGAACTCAGGTCTTCAGGCCTGTGAAGCAAGAACGTTATATGCTTGAGTCATTTCCCCAGCCCCACTGACCCACTTTTTAACCAAGAATGCCCTACCTATTATAATTAGGCAGATGTTCCCTAAAATTCAAGATGTGTCCATTTTCTTCCACGTCCGGGATATGGGATTCATGTTAGTCACGGGGCATACTCAGTGATCTTGGTTTTTCCCCCTGGACAACCTGGCTCTCCTGTCCTCTCCTGGCTCGGCCTGGCTCTGTATGTTCCCTGGGAGCTGGTGCTGAATTGGGTACCTTTCCAGTGATCCTTCTTGCCCAGTACACAACACATGCTTCTGTCCCAGACATGCCCATAGGTTTCAGCGTACACAGCTGCGGAGCTCAGCTAAGCCAGTCATTTACCATGCAGAATGCCCGTAGCCATACCTTTATGAGGTTTTCTGCAGGAGCGAAAAAGTCATCCGTTGCAAATAAAACCTGGACAAAGAAAAGAAAGGAATCAACCCACCACAAGACCCAGCTATATCGCTCTTAGGCGTATCCCCAAAGGATGCTCAATCATACCACAAAGACACTTGCTCAACCATGTTCATAGCTACTTTATTCATAAGAGCCAGAACCTGGAAACAACCTAGATACCCCTAAACCGAAGAATGGATTTAAAAAATGTGTTATATTTACAAAATGGAGTATTACTCAGCTGTTAAAAACAAGGACACAGCCGGGCAGTGGTGGTGCACGCCTGTAATCCCAGCACTTGGGAGGCAGAGGCAGGCGGATCTCTGTGAGTTCGAGGCCAGCCTGGTCTACAAGAGCTAGTTCCAGGACAGCTAGGGCTGTTACACAGAGGAAACCCTGTCTCAAAAAACCAAAAAAAAAAAAAAAAAAAACAAGGACCAGGAAATTTGAAGGCAATGGATGGAACTAGAAAAAAAATCATCCTGAGTGAGGTAACCCAGATGGAGAAAGACAAACATTGTATGTACTTATTCATAAGTGGATATTAGCTATAAAATAAAACTAACTATGTTACAATCAACAGACCTAGAGAGATTAGTAAACAAGGAGGGTTCCTGAGGCAACACCCAGATCTCCCCGGAAGGGGAAATAGAAAAGATTTTTGAGAGTGGACTGAGTGTGGGTGAGGATGGGAGCATGAGTCATCAGGTTGAGAGGGTGCACAGGGCGGGAGGGCACTGAGGGGAACTGCTTGGGGGAAGGAATTTCAGGGTTGGGTGGATGCCTGGCTCAGGAAATCTCCCAGGAGTCTATGGGGAGGACCCCAGCTTAGACTCCTGGATAAGTAGCCTGAACTGGCATTTTCCTGGGACCAGATTGGCGCCTGGCCCAATTGTCAACAGAGAGCCACCATCCAGCAACTGATGGAGGCAGATGCAGAGACCCACAGCCAAACATCAGGCGAGTTCTAGAATCCTGTAGAGAAGGAGAAAGGAGTGTAGGAGCCAGAGGGGTCAAGGACATCACAGGAAGGCTCACAGAATCAACTACCTGGGCTCATAGGGGCTCACAGAGACTGAACCGACCACCAGGAAGCCTGCATGAGACTGACCTATGCACTCTGCACATATGTGACAGTTGTGTAGCTTGGTCCTCTTGTGGAACTCCTAACAGTGGAAACAGGGGCTGTCTCCAACTCTTTTACTGGCTTTTGGGACCCTACTCCTCATACTGAGTCACCTTCCCCAACCTTATACCTGGGGGGTACTTAGTCTAACTGCAACTTGATATGCCATGTGTTATTGATACTCATGGGAGATATGCCCTTTCCTGGATGGAGACGGAAGAGGAAGGGAAGGGATTGGGAGGTGGGAGTGGAGGGAGAATGGGAGATGGGCTGGGAGGGGAGGATGGCAGAGTCTGCA
>PVIU01030981.1:0-15425 GCA_004026605.1 Ondatra zibethicus | reverse complement strand
TTCACCTTGCTATTTGGCTTCTCTAGGCTTGTGAGCTATGAGCTTAATGTCCTTTGTTTATGGCTAGGGTCCACTAATGAGTGAGTACATACCATAATCATCTTTTTGGGTCTGGGTTATCTCAGTAAGTATAGTGTTTTCTATTTGCATCCATTTGCATGCAAAATTCAAGATGTCATTGATTTTACCACTGAGTAGTATTCTAATGTGTATATATTCCACACTTTCTTTATCCATTCTTCCATTGAGGGGCACCTAGGTTGCTTCCAGGTTCTGGCTCTTACAAATAATGCTGCTATGAACATAGTTGAACAGATGCTTTTGTAGTATGATTGGGCATCTCTTGGGCATATGCCCAAGAGTGGTATTGCTGGATCCTGAGGTAGGTTGATTCCCAATTTCCTACATCAATGGATGAGTGTTCCCCTTACTCCACATCCTCTCTAGCATAGGCTATCATTGGTGTTTTTGATTTTAGCCATTCTGACAGGTGTAAGATGGTATCTCAATGTTGTTTTGATTTGCATTTCCCTGATTGCTAAGGAAGTTGAACATGACCTTAAGTATCTTTTGGCCATTCTAACTTCTTCTGTTGAGAATTCTCTGTTCAGATCATTACCCCATTTTTTAATTGGGTAATTTAGAATTTTAATGTCTAGTTTCTTGATTTCTTTGTATATTTTGGAGATCAGACCTTTGTCTGATGTGAGGTTAGTGAAGATCTTCTCCCATTCCGTAGGATGCCTTTTTGTCTTAATGGCAGTGTCCTTTGCTTTACAGAAGCTTTTTGCTAGGTTCTATTAACCTAATTTTCTACCTAAAATTTGTTCACTAAGGCATATAAATAAGCTCTTTAGAGTGATAGAATAAACTACAGAAACAATCCCTGCAAGTATAGTCTTTTATTAATGGATTTTTGCTTATTTATTTGTTTATTTGAGGCAGAGTTTCACTATGCAGCTCTGGCTGACCTGGAACTCACTATGAAGTCCAGACTGTCTTTGAACTCCGAGATCTGGCTGCCTTTGCCTCCTAGTTACTGGAATTAGAGGTGTGTGACACTAAACCCGGCTTTTTATTAATATTATAAAATAATAACATTTCAGAAATTTGGCAGACAAGAATATCTAACTCTCTAATGTGATATACTTATCAGGATTTCTTTTAAAATAACATTTTAAAGGGCTTTGAAATATGTGCATTGCAATCCATAGTTTAAGAAAAACTATTATTAGATCAAGTCAGGGCAAAAGAAATGTCTGTATTTTTCACTTAATGAGTTGCTTTCACTAACATTAAACTACCAATTACTCTTGAAAGAATAAACATAGACATGCAGAAAAATTCAGCTTCTGTTAACTTTTTTATCTATTCAATCTTTTAATGAATAGAAAAATTCAGAAAGCACAAAGTATCTATAACTTAAATATGTTGGTATGTTTTAATATATATTGGTTTTAAGATATAATATTGACTGCAGAAAGTCAGTGTCAGTTTTATATTAAAAGCTAGGTTCTTCCTTCTAGTATATGCATATTATATATACATACTACATAATCACTACAAATAAATACTGATTCCCATCTTTTATTAAAAATGGATTTTTTTCTCATACAATATATCCTGGCTACAGTCTGCCCTTCCTCTACTTCTCCCAGTTTCTTCCTACCTCCCCTCCATCCAAATACACTTCCTGTCTGCTTCTCATTATAAATAAACAGGCTTCTAAGAGATAACAGCCATACATAACAAAATAAAACTAATAAGACTAAAAGCACATTAAAATTGGACAAGGAAAACCAAAAGAAGAAAAAAGACCCCCCAAGGCAGAAGAATCAGAGACCCACTCATTTACACATTCAGGATCCCATAAAAATACTAGATAGAAAGCTATAATATATATGCAGAAAATCTGGTGCAGACCCTTGTAAGCCACACGCTTGCTGCTTGAATCTCTGTGAGTTCACATGATCTTTGCTCAGTGGTTTTAGATGGCTTTTTTCTCCCAGAATTCTCCATCTCCTCTGACTCTTACATCCTTTCTGCCTCCTGTGGGGTTCCCTGAATTCTGCTCTGAAAGGAGGCATTTGATGCAGACATTGGGGACATCTCATATACAGTTGTGTGTTCAAGCTCTCTCTCTCTCTCTCTCTCTCTCTCTCTCTCTCTCTCTCTCATTGCATAATGTCTGGCTTTGTGTTTCTACATATGTGCCTGTCAGGAAGAAGCCTCACTGATGGTGACTGAATAATGAGTTTAACAGAATATCATTAAGAATCATTTTATTGTTTATTGCTATTATTTTTATTTTTTAGAAGAGTAATATTGGATTTTACCATAGGGCTCTCTAGACTCTGGTTCTTATTCACTTAAGCAGTATTCTTAAAGCAGACCGTGATTGATTACTCCCACAAGCTTTGTGCAGTATTTTGAAGGCAGCAGCCTCTGCCAGTACAGGACAGATCAAAAACCTTGTAGATCAAAGGTTTTTGGCTGAGTTGGTGTTTACATTTTGGTAGCCTGTAGAGTACCTAACCATACCAAAGATGCTAAAAGACAGGAGCGAAAGTTCTATGTAGGTATCAGCTCTACCTCTTTATATTCAATGAGTGGTGTGAGTCTTGTCATCATGTAATGGGACTGGTTTGTGGAGACCAACCTATTGCCTTAGTAACAGCTTCAGTTATTTGGGGATTTCCATGGGAGCTCTTTGGCCAACTACACAACTGGATGTAAACCAGCCCCATTGCTGGAAACTGCATTTGGTGGTTTGGTGACAAGAGACAGTTAGCTGGGACTCAGTCTCCCCTATTATTGGGAGATTTTATTAGGATTACTTCATATATTTTTCGAAGTTTCCACTGTACTAGGTTTCCATACCACCCTTTCCCAACCCTGTGCTGCCTTTTGATAATGAGAAAATATTTTGTGTTGTACAATATTGGAAGGTTTGGTTTCTCATGAAGAACTTCGTGATGTGTATCTTAGAGACCGTAAAACAAAACATTGGATGTGGTTTTGAATTTATCCTATAGGAAGCATTAAGCCAACTTTGTTATCCATCTTGATTTATGTTCAGAATCAATAGGCACATGGTGCTCATGTTAGGAAAAGTCATTCATTTGTCTCCTTTAGTGCTTCCCACACTGATCCTACAGTGATAATTTCAAAACATTAATTATTGTAAGCAATACGCTATCATTCAGTGGCTTATAGTTCTTTAGCCTTACCAGTCTCAACTGAATGAAGCTCAAGCTTCAGAGTGACATTTGTAGCCCCTACTGACTGACAAATACATAAGTCTTCTGCAGACTATTTCTCCTGCAGCCTGCATGGTACATGGGAGCCTAGCTTGGCAAAGTGCTTGGCTCTTCCAAGGACATCCTACTACTTAACTCTGTGCTTCAGTACTTGGTATGTCTTCTTTTGACGAACTCTATTGATGTGAATTTTAAATTTTCTTATTACTCATAGTCTATTGACAGCCATCATCTCTTTAGAGCGCCCCCTTTCCACCGCTCTAGCTTCTGCTCCTGTCACCTTCTCACGAACATATGTCATCAGCACAAGGTCTGCCTTACACCTCGGCCTTTTCCTCTCTCATCTAGGGCTTCCAATCATGCTGTTTCTTTTGGTTGGGGTGATCCCCTGCACTCTGTTCACCTAAACTATTCACACTTGTTTTCAGATGTTTCTAATTTATGATAGAAGAAGTTTATGTGGAATTAAATTATATGAGCTTTTTTATGATCTCTTCATGATTTATCATAAATATTTAAGAAAATATGCAGTTCCTTTTTCAAGCTCTTACCATTCTCACTTTCTGCAAAACTATACTTTGTTCTTCTCTTCTCTCTTTGTTTCGCCTCTTAACTGACTGTTCTGATTAGCTAGCTCTCTGCTACCTAACTCTCCTTGCTGGATTTTCTCAAGGCTGAATTCTTGGCCCAATTTTGTTTCTTATTTTAGTCTCCCTTTAGGTAATATCATCCAGTTTCATGACTTAAAATGCCAGATAAGAATCTTCGACTCTGGACATGCAGTCTAAGAGCTGGAGTTGCAAGTGCAGTTTCTCACATGACACCTGTACTTGGATGTGTCA
This sequence comes from Ondatra zibethicus, assembly GCA_004026605.1. Taxonomy (NCBI): domain Eukaryota; kingdom Metazoa; phylum Chordata; class Mammalia; order Rodentia; family Cricetidae; genus Ondatra; species Ondatra zibethicus. The sequence goes on along the minus strand of PVIU01030981.1, from coordinate 11,323 downwards.
GATGTGCAAACTTAACATTTGAAACGAATTTATTTTAGTTCTCTGCCAGGAAAGCTGCCATCTCTCAGTCTTTCCAAGCTCAGTAAATGGCACCACCTTGTAACTAAAGCAGAAGCCCATTTCTCTACTTTTTTTCTCTCTCTTTTCTTAATGGTGATTTTTCTAACTTCTTCCGTACTGACCTCTACCCTGTACGTTAGATGCTCTTGTATCTGTTCTGCATTCAGAAGCCAAAGTTTCTTTATTAAAACCATTATCAGATTACATCATTGCTCTTAAAAATCTATCAATACATTTCCCCATTAGAATGAGAGATCTACTCTTCCTGTGACATCAAAAGAGCCATGCCTTCTGACACCTTCTGATAGAATTTTGTTCTATCACTTCTTCACGGTAGTGATATTGTTCCCATTCTATCAGTTTACAAAGTAATTGATTTAAGTCTGTTTGTACTTTCTGTTGTTCTCCAAAATTGTAAACTCTATAAACTATGTTTTGTTAAATGTGGCATATCCAATTAATAAGGTGCCCAATAGGTACAAGATATTAGTTAAATATCTACTCTTTCAGCTTTAAACATCATATGAAGCATATGATCCTTCAGAATACCGTATATTTATTTAGTACATGATCCTAACTATACCTTTATACTTCTCACAGATACAGCTATAAAGTTTGTCTTCAATGCTAGTCAGTGGTGACATAAGACTTTATTTTCCATCATGGTTATAATTTGACAAACACATTACAAATATATTTGTTATATTAAAGATATAGTAATATCAAATGTGCTTTAAGATACTACTAATGTTTTGGCTAAAGATATCAGTTAAATCAAAATCCCTGAAGGTGACTTAAAGATTTTTAAATGGTGGAAATAAATAGTTTTTAAAATCTAGTGGGATATATCACGTTGCAGTGTGGTTTAGGACTCTATAATGGATTATTATTTGACTTTTATAGCAACACAATGTTTTCTTTGTAAAAACAGATACAGAACAATGTGAATTTATAAAAGCTATTTGATTGCTTGCATAAAAGGTAAAAATTGGTTCAGACAACATAAGAAAGCAGAATATCTCTGCATACATAAAATATGTTTGCAATGAGGGAAAAGAACACAGGTGAAGCTAACAGAGGGTGGTTGAATCACTATCAACGGCATAACACAAACATTGACCTTCAAGATTAGAAAATTCAGAGAGTTGAATTAAACACTATGGTAAACACACACACACACACATCAGGTATGTGTTCACAAACAAGACAATGTGAAGAAAAACAAATTCTAAAAAAGAAAGTCCTCTAGTGAATTTTTCTACAATGATGTAGAAAATTGTGTGAGAGTGAGTACCTAGCTGAACTCTGAATGATTAAACATAAGTATAACTTAGTTATTCCTGAGACTTCCTCAAATCTTCTAAATTTTATGGTACCTTGGGAATCATCAAGACAATTAGTCTGAATTTATTTCCTTAAATTGATTTGTTCTACAAGTATTTTTTGTACAGAAGTGGGGTTCATTAAGGATTGTTAAACCTCAGTCCAGGAGTCTGGAAAGATAGTTCAGTAGTTAGGAATATTGTTGGTCTTTCAGAGGACCAACGGTTTAGTTTCTAGCATCAATATGTGTCCAAATATCTGTGACTCCAATTCCGTAGGATCTGGTGTCCTCTTTTGACTTTGTGGGAACCAGGTATATATGTGGTGCACATACATACATGCAGATATAACTCTGATATGCCTCAACTAAAATGAATTCATTTAATAAATCATGGTCTTGAAAGTACCCCTAGTCTAGTTAAGTTTGCCAATTATAAACACTAGTATTTATTTTTACATTGCTGAAAGGGGGCTTTAAACATTTTTGCACAGATTTCCTGTTGTCACAAATGAAGAAAGTCAGAGTGGTCTGAGATGATCTAGACGGCCTAATTCATACATTCTACTCATTCCTAAAGTATGGTAGAATAATTGAGGCTTCATGATCTGTTGACCTTATTACATCACCAAAAGATCACATTTTGGCCCTAAAATGGCAGATTTCTTCCCAGTGATTCACATTACCCAGAAATCTTGAGCTTACTGGAATTGTTAATAAAAATTACAAATGTGTCTGCAATAAATGTCAGATGTCGGTTCTTGATAACTTTAAAGTACTGTTGGCCATTAAACTGGCCTGTTACTGATTATCCCCCATTATGCGTCCCTTCTTCATCTCAGGGAAAGTTTCACATTCTTCTCAGTGTTTTTGAAGATGAAGATGTCTACTTCTGAGTTCTGGCTTCGCTTTCTTCAGCTGTCCCTAGGAAAGTCTTACCCCAGCCATCTACTGCATCCCTCTTCCTAATCCGAGATTGCTCCATGACATTGTGGAACCTTGGGAAACAGTGACCTTGGCCATGTTCAAAAACTTCTCTGGTCCCAGATTATCTTGTAGGACTTCATTGTTCTAGTCTTAATCGTTTCTTCAAGGTGCATTGCTTCTACTTAATGGGAGTGCCCAATGGGACAAGTTCTTTAGGCATGGCTTTAGAGAAGGTTGTTAAAGGTGTTCTCTCTGTAGTACTTACAATTTCTTGCTTAGATTTTCCTTCATTCATTCAGGGAAATGATTTTTCCCCCTCTCTGAAATAAAAGACATCTTGCTTTTGCGATTGTTGTTGCTGGGTTTGTTTGTTTTCGGGGGTTGCCCTGATCAGCCTTTCTGGGCACATGAATCCTTGGTTTTCACCAACTGTGTCTTCACAGAGCACAGGCTTTACACAAAGAACTGCAAGGAGAGTTCAACTTCACAGTCAAGGAATTTAGAAAACAGGATATGCACACCTTCTGGAAACTAACATTTTTCCATGGCCAGAGGCAAAGAATGTTCTCACAATGTTTGTATTGCAAAGATGTATCAGCTTAATGTAGTCCATGTTTCTCCAGCTCTGAGATCATTTGACTAAAAAAAAAATTTTTTTTTTTTTGACAAACTCACTGGTCTTTTACAGACTATGTTCCTTAGAATTTACTTGAGTCGGGCCTTCACTCTGTCTGCATTTGGAAACTACCTGCAGTTATGCTGAATACTATGAATGAGACATGCTAGCAACTGCAAAGGCAGACTCATTTGAGATACCCTGTGGTTGGATGCCTTTTCATCAACTTGTGGGATCCTTTTCTTTCATTCACTTGAGCATCACTAGCTCTGCCACAGTCAGGTTCAATTTGGTAAAATTCCATGGAGGTCCATGTGTGGTCAACCAAAATTTTCTCGTGTGTCTTGATATTACCCCAGAATATTTCTTCACAGTTCTGACAGCATGATTTCTATCTTCTGTATTTTTCATGCATCCTTAGACATGCTCTGAAGGAGAATGTATCCTAGCTATTGAATAAATGCTGGACCAGTTCTATGATTTACTGAGCATAGGTCCAGTGAGATCATAAAAATCATGATCAATAAAAGCTCAATTGATTAGAGCAGCCATTTACCTGGATTGTTTTCCCTCACATTATACTTAAAGAAATCAGATGTATAGTGCAAGAAAATAAATTGATATTGGGAAAATCAACAAAACTAACTTTCAGTTCAGTCTCAAACCAATAATTATTTTTTGCCTATAGAATAGCCACATAAGCATAGAATATAATAACATTTAATTAATGATATTCTAATAACCAACATTTCTGAATAATTGTTATAAGAGAGTACTATTCTGATAATTGCACATTTACTATTTAATTTTATTCCCACAATGAGGCAAATGTGTTTATTATATTTATTGTATCATATTTACTTCTTATTAGTTTGGAAAACTAAATGATAGAGATATAAAATGACTTTTTCAAGGTCATATAACTTGTAAGACTAGATTTGAACCCTGTTTGTGTAGGTGTATATTAGCCATGTTTGTCTCAACTTCCTCCATATAAAAAGTAAATAAATATAATAATATAAAAATTAAAGGTTACACTGTAAGTAGGAAGATTCAAAAACACTAAACAAAAACAGGTGCACAAATTATTGATGTACTGCTAACCAAAAGTAATTCAGATAGCTGTATCGATACAATAAAAGTAACCTGTGTGGAAATCTTTATCACTAACTTCAGGGAAAACATTTCAAAATGACAAATCCTCTAATTAAGATATGAAGTCTATTAAGATGTACTTCAGATGTTTATCCACTAACAGCATATTTAAGAAATGAATAGTGTTAAAATCGATATGCTTAAAAACCGTTGAACACCTCATATTTGACAAAGAGGCTAAAATTATACAACAGAAGAATGAAAGCATTTTTAACAAATTGTGCTGGCATAACTGGATGTCAACACGTAGGAGAATGAAAATAGATTCTTATCTATCTCCATGCACAAAACTCAAATCCAAATGGATTAAAGACTTCAATATAAATCCGACCACACTGAACCTGATGGAAGGCAAAGTGGAAAGTAGCCTGCAATACATGGGCACAGGAGACCACTTCCTATGTAAAACCCCAGAGGCACAGACAATAAGAGCAACAATGAACAAATGGGACCTCCTGAAACTGAGAAGCTTCTGTAAAGCAAAGGACACTGTCATTAAGACAAAAAGGCATCCTACTGAATGGGAGATCTTCACTAACCCCACATCAGACAAAGGTCTGATCTCCAAAATATACAAAGAAATCAAGAAACTAGACATTAAAATTCTAAATTACCCAATTAAAAAATGAGGTAATGATCTGAACAGAGAATTCTCAACAGAAGAAGTTCAAATGGCCGAAAGATATTTAAGGTCATGTTCAACTTCCTTAGCCTTCAGGGAAATGCAAATCAAAACAACGTTGAGATACCATCTTACACCTGTCAGAATAGCTAAAATCAAAAACACCAATGATATCCTATGCTGGAGAGGATATGGAGTAAGGGAAACACTCATCCATTGCTGGTGTGAATGCAAATTTGTGCAACCACTTTGGACCACTTCGGGACTGCGAGGGGATGCTACACCAACTGAGAAAGTGTGCCTGATCTAATGGGAGTTCACCAAATCCAGCTGGACCAGGACTGAATGAGCATTTGATCAAATCGGAATCTCTGAATGTGGCTGCCAATGGAGGCTGACCGAGAAGCCGATGATAATGGCACTGGGACCTATCTCTTCTGCATGTATTGGCTTTTTGGGAACCTAGTCTATATGGAGCACACCTTCCTAGGCCAGGATGGAGGTGGGAGGGCCTTGGGCTTCCCACAGGGCAGGGTACTCTGCCCCCTCTTAAGGAAGCATGGGGAGGGAGGAGGGGTAGTGGGGGAGCAGGAGGTAACTGGGAGAAGGGGAGGAAGTGTAAATTTTTGAATGAAAAATAAAAGAATATGAAAAAAACAAACTAAAATAAAATTATTTTTTATAGTAAAAGACTAATACATAATGAAAAATTATTCAAAATTTAAAAATATCTCAAAGGATAAAGATTTAGAAACATAATTACAAACTTGATTGAATAAACATGAAGAATATTTTACCTTATAATAAAATAATTTGCATTCTTTCAAATGTTGATAAAGCATTTTCAAATACTTGAAGATTCTAGGTTACATATCAAATATTAACAAATATAACATTCTTTAGGTGAGTCTAAGTTTTTTTCTAACTTGAATAAAATTAAAAATCAACAAGTAAAACAAAATTGTCCATTTTCAATTGCATAGGAATTGGATATTTAAAATCAAGGGCTCAAAGAAGAAATTATAGTGGAATTTAGAACCATTTTCAGTTAAATGATTACATATATATTATATTATATTTGTTACATTATACTGAAACTTGTGAATATAGTCAAACCAGTGATTAGTTGAAAATGCACTCATCAGCAGTAAGATGGCCTGGAGAGCAGCAATTGTATTATCCTTTTCATGTTGCTTTGAGGAACAACAAAAGAAAACGAGGATATCAGAAAGACAGTCCTACTACAGAGGAGTCAATGCATCCATGCTAGAAAACACAGTCACAGAGCAAACAAACAAAACTATTATTTGCCTATCAATACAGCAGATGGTGTTGTTCACACATTCATCAATGCTCCTTTAATGGGAAAATGCCACACACACACACACACACAAATAAATAAATAAATAAATAAATGCAATAAATAAAAATGTAAAATATTTATGGAAATTTATAATCCTTAATTCTAGGGAAAAAGTCCTTCATTTATCATATATCTAAGTCATGTGATTTCTAGGTGAGTGTTTCAGTTGGCTGTACCAACTGATTTTCTCCTCTCAGTTATCCCAACCTAGACAGGTGACACGTGAAGGAAGCCAGTTGGAACCTGTCTCCAGAGAAAGCCATATGCTAGCTAAATGTAACACCAAGCAACCTCAGTCAAGTCTCAGAGAGATAAAGAATCACCAGCGAGTCCTGTCCTAATGACCACAGTGAAATCATGGAAGAAGGAGGAAATGCTTGCCAGCTTTCATTGCTCGGGTTTTTATGCTTACATAGTAATAAGAAAACAAAATATACATAATTTCATCATTTCAATTTCTATTTTATAATTTTTCATTTTGGTATGCAGTCATAAAAAAGTTGCAAGAATGGTATAAAACACTCTCATGTATTAGTCATGTAGACATTTTAAATGATGCTTTATTATGTTTTGTTCTTCTATGTACAGTATTTCTGTAAATTTTTGAGATTTGAGAGTAAATTTTAAAAATAATTCTCCATTACCACTAATGTCTAAAGACTCCATGATATAGCTCCTTAAATTAAGTTATTAATTCTTGTATGATAAAAGAATAACTACAGTTCAGTAGTTAAAACCAAGAAATTATCATTATATGGTCCTCCTAATCCAACACCCCAAACTCTTTCCAAGCTTGTAACAGACCAACTACTATAACCTCCTTTTCCTTTCCTACTGTAGTCTCTAGTGGATTACACAGGTCTTCCCCTCCATACTTCCTTCCTCAACCCACTCACTGCTTTTCTAGCCCCCTACTCTATCAAGCATTTCGTGGAAACATACAGGCCACCCAGAAAGGGAAGCAGGAAGTCTAACTAGAGATCTTCACCTCTTTCTCCTTTCCTTCAACTCCAATCTTCCAGTCTCATCCCCAGCTCTGTAGCCGAACACCTACTGTGATCTCCCTTTCCTCTTTGAGCACCATCTCCAATGGATCATGCTGACCTCCAGGTTTCCATCCCTGACTCCATCCCTGACTTATCCCAGGCTCCAAAGAGAGTAGGAATTCATCAGGAACAGACCAGGCTTGCAGGCCTGGGAAACAGGTACACTAACTGCAGATCTTTACTTCTCCCTCTTTTCTTTCAAATTCAATCTCCCCTTTGCACCCCCAGTTCTATAGCAGAACACCTGCTGTGACCTTCACCTCCTATCTGTCCTATCTCCAGTGGATCACACAGATCTCCTCCTCCAACCTTTCTTTCCCTCATTTCTCTCTTTCTCCCAACTCCCATCTTCAGCAGGCTTTCTCTGGAAACCCTACAGCCGATCCTGACCTCCCACTCAATCTGGATCCACACACTTTCTGTATCTCTTTAGAAAACAAACATGTTTCTATAGGATAATAATAGTGAGGAAACCATAATAAATATATATTAATGTAAGAAAAATCTGTTTTCAATAAAAGAAAAATATAAAATGGCAGTCCTTTTGCATTCAAAATTTGTGATTATTAGTCTGTTTTAATCTAGGACAGCTCTAGTCTTTTCTTTCATGACATCTTGACTTTTGAGAGTTCATAATTATGTTTTTCAATAAATGATTATTGGTAATTAACTGTTGTTTTCTAGGCAACATTTCAGGTTGCAGTTTTTTAAAAAATAATACCAAAAAAATACCATTTTGTTTGTTCTCAGTATGGCCATCAAGGAGCTGTTTTGTTTTATTGTCAATGATTCTGATCACTTGATGAAGATGGAATATGAAAGGATTATCATCTATCAAGTCTCTTATTTTTACTTTGTAATTAATGAACAACTTGTAGTAGCCAACATGAAGCTAGGCCAAAGTCTTATCACTAACTAAATGAACTTTCCCAACTAGTTCTAATGCCCAGTAGCTTGTTAGACTGAATATCTGCATCTCTATAACAGCCATGCTTAAATCCTAAATCCCAGTATTAAAGGAGTTAGAGTGGGACCTTGGTAAGTGTTTGACTATAAGGATGTAGCCCTCATGAATGCTACCCACTGGCCTATGAATAAATCTCCAAAGCACTCTCTGGTCCTTCTTCTATCTGAAATGTCAAAGTGAAAGTAGCTATTTGTGCAGCAGAAATCAGGTCATCACTAGACACAGATTCTGCTGGTACATTGACATTGGACTTAGCCACCAGAAACATGAGAAACAAAAATTTGTTATTTTAACCATCCTGACACTGTGTTAAAGCAGTCTGAACAGACTAAGACAATGGGTGTTTTTTTGCCTGTGGTTCCACTATTTTTAGAAACTTTGTGTGGTGAAGTGGTATACATGCCTATATGCATGTATGTGTGAAGGTCAGGGTTTGGTATATATTCTCCTATAGATTTCCACTATCTATCTATGTCTGTCTGTCTGATCTATTTATTTTCAGACAACTTCTCTTCACCAAGTCTCTGTTCTGCTCCTTGACCAGACTGGCTGTCCAGGGAGGTACTAGGATTCCCTTGACCCTTTTCTCTAGTGCTGGGGTTACAGACAATCATGTCATCGCATGACTTTTATGCAAGTGAATGGGAACTGAACTCAGGTCCTTATAGGAGCTTAGCAAGTATTTTATTCACTGAGCCACCTTCTGAAGTATCATTTTGAAAGTTGTTTTTTATTTAATTCTGTCACTCTTTCTACTTCCAATGCTTACACTTTCTGTAAGAAAACATTCCTTCCAAACTAACAGATATTATAGTATGTCTGTTTTTATTTACTGGATAGTTATTTATTATTGTTATGTTGAAGTTCTGATTGTCCTAGAATTAAGGAAAGTGTTCCATTTGGGGCTCTTTTGACCTTTTAACATGTCTCCTTGATTAATTGATTAATTTACCTTCTTGCACCTCCAAGCATTACACACTTTCAGCCCTCCCTAGCGTGGAGCAGCACAGAACTCTTGCCTGGCTTTTGGCATTGGCCATTTGCATTTTCTCTGAATCAGAGTCTCTCTGCATGGCCTTGGCTTTCTTAGAACTCACGATGTTGACCATGGTGGCCTCAAACTCAACGATTTGCCTGTCTCTACCTCCAGAGTGCTAGGATTAGTGACCTGTGACATCATGCCTAACTTTCTATTTTTGATAATCTCTGATGTTTTGTCTCTATGTGGACATTATACTACTTAGGCAGCTGTTTCTACAATGTTCTTCACCTTTCCATGTGTTTTCAGAGCTCCTGAAGTCTATCAGATAGCATAATTGCTCTCTTAAACCTTCCACTCCATGCATGTTGTTACGCTGTAGACATAGGCTTTTCATAAGAATGGGTTGATTGATGGTCATACACAGAAAAGGTTTCTATATTGTAAATGACAGGGAGTATAGTAAGCAAAGTAAGAAATGGCCCCACTAATACAATTTTTGGCAACATATGAACTTTCAATGCTGCCTAGTCATATGGCCTCATAAGTAATGGTGGTTAGTACCAAAATGAATCTGAATGAGTACCCCATTGTAAGAGGAAAATAATTGATTGCTTTAGCTTGTCATCTGACTTCCATATGTATGCTGTGATATATGTACCCCTACAGAGCCAGAAATAAAAATAATAAATAAATACATAAATTCAACAACAAATTTAAAAGGAACTTACAGGGTATGTTATGTCAGATAAAATATGCCTACTTTTAATAGTCAATAAAGTCTAATTGTTGACATGTTAACTGTAATTGTGTTTTACTTGCTGATCAAAAAATAACTGTAAGAAAACTTAGTTGACATTTAAGTATAGTTTAACAAAGTATTTTCCATCTTCATTTTAGTGTGACTTTGAAAAAATAACCTTGAATTTATTATATTATCATTCTAAATTTGGATAACACTCGTTTTGTTTTCCTTCCTGTTCATCTTTTAGTAACCCATCATCTTATCACCTCATTTTGTTCTGTCATCTTTGGCTCTCACTTAGCCAGAATTCAGTGAGTATTGACTTCTAGCTTCAGGCAAGAGAAGGAAGAGAAAAAGAGATGAGAAGGAAAAGCTAAAAATAGTAGGGGAACTGTTTAAAGGTTTGAAGCAATGTTCTCCAGGACACTGCTGCTTCTTAGTACTGCCACACTCATTATAAATTGATGTGAAGGAAGAGAAGTGAGTTAGGGACCTTTAGCCATAAATGGTGGTCTAACTGGTGACCCACTGGTCAAATGCACAAAAGATACACTGATATTTCCTACCTTCTCTACAACATAAGGTGTTCTTTGCTAAGAGAAAAATATACTTATAATGGGTCACACTAGCCATTCTTTTTTTTCCACATTTGAGTTCTTTCTCTTTTTTTTATTAATTTTTAATTTTTTTTTTATTTTTCTCTTCTCCCCTCCCTGCCACTCCCCTCCCTCCCTCAACCCTCCCCCAAGGTCCCCATGCTCCCAAATTATTCAGGAGATCTTGTCTTTTTATACTTTCTACTTCTCACGTAGATTATATCTATGTAGGTCTCTCTTAGTGTCCGTATTGTTGTCTAAATTCTCTGGGATTGTGGTTTGTAAGATGGTTTTCTTTGCCTTATGTCTAAAAACCACCTATGAGTGAATACATGTGATAATTGTCTTTCTGTGCCTGGGTTACCTCACTCAAAATAATGCTTTCTAGTTCCATCCATTTTCCTGCAAAATTTAGCCTGTCGTTATTTTTTTCTGCTATGTAGTACTCCATTGTGTAAATGTACCACATTTTTTTATCCATTCTTCGATCAAGTGGCATTTAGGTTGTTTCTAGTTTCTGGCTATGACAAATAAAGCTGCTATGAACATATTTGAGCACATGTCCTTGTGGCACGATTGAGCATCTTTTGGGTATATAACCAAAAGTGCTATTACTGGGTCTTGAGGAAGGTTGTTTCCTAATTTTCTGAGAAATCACCACACTGACATCCATAGGGGTTGTACCAGCTTGCATTCCCACCAGCAATGCAGAAGTGTTCCCTTTTCTCCACAGCCTCTCCAGCATAAGTTGTCATCAGTGTTTTTGATTTTGGCCATTCTTACAGGTGTAAGATGGAATCTCAGAATTGTTTTGATTTGCATTTCTCTGATGACTAAGGATGTTGAACATTTCCTTAAGTGTCTTTCAGCCATTTTAGATTCCTCTGTTGAGAGTTCTCTGTTTAGATCTGTGCTCCATTTTTTTT
>PVIU01030980.1:0-15423 GCA_004026605.1 Ondatra zibethicus | reverse complement strand
AAAAGATAATACATGCAGAAGAGATAGGTCCTGGTGTCATTGTTGATGGGTTCTCCATCTGCCAACTTTCGCCGCCACATTCAGAGAGTCTGGTTTGATCATATGCTCATTCAGTCCCAGTCCAGCTGGATTGGTGCACTCCCATTAGTTCAGGTACACTGTCTCAGTAGGTGGACCAACTCCTCACGGTCCTAACTTCTTTACTCATCTTCTCCCAACTTCTGCTCTTCAACTGCACCTTGGGGGCTCAATCCATTGCTCTGATGTGAATGTGGGTCTCTGTCTCTATCTCCATCCATCGGATGAAATTTCTATAATGGTGATCAAGATAATCATCAATCAGTATAAGAATTTTTAGTATAATAGAAAAATTACATGCCATTTTGTCTTGTAGGTCCCTACTTCAAATTTACATACAATAATTGGTAGTAGTATTGCAATGATTTTGAGATAAATAATTATTAAAACATCAAAGAGATTATAGTTTTAAAAGTAAAACCTCAGAAAGATTTATAAACTGAACAAAAATCATTTTTCAATGGAGTATATAACAAAGAAATAGATTTATTATTTAATGGAGTAAGGTGGCCTATATTAATTTAAAAACAAGAAGAAGGAGAATTGGAGCTAAAGTTAGTGTGTAAAAATTAATAGAATCATAAATTGTTCCCAGAAAAAAGAAGAAACTATTTGTCTTTATTTTTTCTCAGTTTAAACAATCACTCTCCAATATAAAATAATTTGAAAAATCCCTGCTATGGCAATATCATTATTCAAGTGAAAAATTAGCACTTTAAGGGACTTCTAAACCCACAGTGAAATGTTTCTTCTAACAATCTCCTCACTGCTAAATTGGATTCACTTTCAAGTCAATCTCCATTCAGGCAAAATTACCACATGTAATTAGCTTACACAGAGACTTGCTCTAGCCAAATTAGGCTGTCACTTTATATACAAAGTATATTCTTGTGTGCAGGGTTAGAGACCCTCATAATTATAACTGAAGATTTATCTAATGATAATAATACCCTTGTATTTAATGGAGCTGAGTTTTAGTTTTAACTAAGAACTAACAAACCCAGAGATATGGTTGAGAAGTAGGATAGATAGAATAAAACTCCTTTGGAGGCACACTATCCTTGACCCACTTCAATATGAATTATTTTCAGGATAGCTTCCTACAGACTATTCTTTCTTTTCAATACTATGCTTTGAATAGCTACCCGCACCAATAATCGATAACTATAAAGTCCAAATTAACTTATAGCAAGCATTTTAAAATAGAAGACTTGAACAAAAATTCCTTGGGAATAACTGAGATGAAGAAATTATATATTTTGTGATAAAAAGCAATGCAATGTTGAAACAATCAGTGCAAGATAGTAACTTTCCTTTAAATAAAAGACATTTCTGAAGTAGGATATACATTGATTGTAATGACTATGACATGAAATAAAGACATATAAAGGTTGAAGAGCCTTTACATTTATATTCATCAAAGAAAAGCTCTTGTAACTGTTGCCATTTGGGTTCCTTAGAAATACTTTTATAAAATAACATATATTTAAAACAGGGCAAAAAGGAACATAAGGGTCTGCAAAGTTTGAGTGGCAACAAATACATTAATATAAAAGTGATAATGAAGAGAAGGAGCATCATTTAAAGGAATAATGTAATACTGATGGAATGAAATACTGAGGGAAAATAATAATAATTAGAGGTTAGAATGCACATTTTCCCCAAATGTAGTTCCATTAGAATGATGTCAAACCTCATATCCTGTTTTCCATGATGCCCTTTCTTGCTGCACAAACCAACAAGAATGCACCTTATTTTTAAAAAAATATTGAAAATAGATTCTTCTCTCACACAGTCATCCCAAACACAGTTCCCTCTCCTAGATATGCCTTCATCCCTTCTCTTCCAGATCCACTCCTCCTCTGTTTCCTCTTCAGAAAAGGGCACGCCTCCAAGAGACAACAGCCAGATAGGACAAAACATTATATAAGACAAGGGGAAAACACTTCTATTGAAGATAAATAAGGAAACCCAGTTGGAGAAAGAGTCTTGAGAGAACACAAAATAGTTGAAGACACACCCGCACCCACTGTTAGGAGTCCCACAAAAACGCCAAGTTAACAGCCACAACACACACACACACACACACACACACACACACACACACACACACACACACACACACACACAGAAGATCTGGTACAAAGCCTTGCAGGCCCTGCTTTAGTGTCCGTGAGTTCTTATGGGACTTGCTTATTTAATTCTGTGGGCCATTTTGTCCTGGTGTACTCTATACCCCCTGACTCCTACAGTTTTTCCTTCCCCTTTTCCATAGGGTCTTCTGATCAGCATAGGAAGACAAGCACACATCTTTACTGAGGAATTTTGAAAAGATATCAGATGATCAAATATTATACAGGTACTTTAAGGTAGTTATAATGATTACCAGATCAATCATTAATGAAAGTGCCTTGAAATAAATCTATGCAGGAATCTTATAAATGTAATTGTTCCTATAACAACAGAAGATATTCAGGAGGAAGTGAAATAGTAAACTGAATACTGATTTATATTATTTTAGGGATGGTAGATCCTTTACATTGCTGTTAAATAAATTTGATGGAAAAATAGCACGCAGAAACTATCACAAATGGAGAAATGAGAGACTATTTAACTACGAGGTTTAACAAAAAGTTAGGCAAGGACAAAATTATACTATACTATTTGGTTTAGGAGTGTATCCTACTTGAATAGACACAAAAACAAACAGTGAATGTTTTCATAGCAAAATATATAGATAATTTGAGGAAATCTGTGAAAATGCAAGGAAACAGGGTGAAAGAACTTAAGATAAGCTTTTGTCATCTAAAACGGTATTGTATAAATAAGGAGTGTGCACAGATATGTATGTATGTGTACATTTGAGGAATATTTAAGAAACATGGGAAAATTTCAATGGAAACATAGTAAAATTAAAAAACAATTAAATATGCAATTGTTTATCCCACAATAAAAAGTAAAAAGGATAACTGAAGAATTAACTGGTGAACCAGGTTTCTTGATGATGTAGAAAAGGTTAGGATTCTCATGCTCTAGTAAATGGTCACACAGCAATCTGGGCAGGGGTGGCACATGCCTTTAATCCCAGCACGCAGGAGGAAGAGGCAGGTTAATCTCTGTGAGTCTGAGGCCAGCCTGGTCTAAAGAGTGAGTTCCAGGACAGGCTCCAAGTCTAGACAGAGAAACCCTGGCTCAAAAACAAAACAAAATAAAAATGGTCCCATAGCTATGCTTATATTGAAAACATCAATGTGAACTAGTAGGTTTTCAAAAAATGAAACAAGATTGAAATGAAGATGTATTGGGTAGATGAGAATAGTTCAAGAGGGAAAGAGAGGATTAAATATCACATTTTATTTTATACATCTATAAAATTCTCAAAAAGAGATTTTAAAATATTGTATTTTCAAAAAACATATTTGTTTTTAAACAAGTTTCTATATAATGCTTTAGTAAATATTAAAAGTCATAAAATAAAATCACATACACAGTTTTACATATGAAATTATTTATTCATTTAGGACTTTGAAAAGGATAAAATTATTCTGTAGAAAGCTTAAGTAACTTAAGTAAGTAAAACCCTTCATTATTATATTATCTATCAATCCATTAAAAATGACTTAAGTATGCTTTAATTTTGTTTATTCTTTTAATATATTTTATTTTTAATTAAATTACATCTTTTCACCATTTTCCCTTCCTACCTCAAAACATCCTCATTTCTTCTACTTCTAATCTCACATATGCCCCCTCTCAAAATGATGGTTGCTTTTACTTTAATTATTATTTTTTTAAATATTTCACATTTTCAGCATGAAAACAACTTCTTGTACTTTGTTATTTTACATTTTTATATCAATAAACATTTTTCTTGCATGTATGTTTTGGCTACACATGTGTCCTTGTTTTCTGCAGAGATTAGAAAAGGGCACTGGGTCTTCTGGAAATGGAGTTACATACAAATGGTGGTGAGTCTACACATGGGTGATTTGAATCCAACCTGGGTCTTCTGCAAGGGCAATTACTCTTAACCTCTGAGTCAAATCTCAGTCCTAAAATACTTTGTTTTCAGATACTACACTGATTGAAATTTTTTGTCAAATAAACATTTGATTATCCATTACCAGTGTATAGAAACATCGCTGTGTGTATGTGTGTGTGTGTGTGTGTAAGTGAAAGAGAGAGAGAGAGAGAGAGAGAGAGAGAGAGAGAGAGAGTTCATTTTGTGCTTTGGAAAATTCTGAGTATGACTATTATTCTTAAAGTTTTGGATTTATATTTGTATAGTTTCATAATTCTTCTGTGAAATATCATGTAATCTAGGAAAAGAGGGAGCTTTAAAGTAGCTTTTCAAATTTAAAATTTTGGCTGAATATTTTGGATATATCATCACATATCTCTTGCACAGAAACAGCAAAAAATTGGCATTCTTATGTAGTACATTAGGTAATATATTTTCACCTTTTCACTTTTGTGTTTGATTAATTGTAAGTTTTAGACATATAGACTTCTAAGGATTGTTTTCTAATCTGATTCTACCACATGCTTCATTTTCCAGTATTTATTTATTTACTCTGTTTGTGTTCCTGGATGTATATATACACTGTGGTCATAGAGGAGCCAGAAAAAGTCAGAAAATGTAATTGGATAATCTGAACATGTAATTACAAGTCAGGAACAGTCAAGTCAGTGCTGGGAATTGAACCCAAGCCCTCTGCCAGAAAAATAAGCTCTCTTTACCACTGAATTATCTTATTTTGAGCTCACTATGTATAACCCTGATGATTAGTGATGACAATTTCTTCAGTTTGGTCAAGTAGCAGATTGCATTATTTACCTTTCTTAAGTTCAAAATATATTTGAATTCTTACAAAATCTACTTGTTATTAGCACACAATCTTAAATTGCAGGCAGTTCAACATTTTATATAAATCTTAGGTAGCATGGACAATTGAATGAGCTAGCAAACAGCCTTCTTCCATGGTCTCTGTTTCCAGGTTTCCTGCCTTGAATTTGTGTCCTGACTTCCCTCAATGATGGACTGTCACCTACAAATATTAGATGAAATATATTCTATCTTCCTCCAAGCTGCGTTTTGATATGGGAGTCCCCTCGGTATGCTGAGATTATCATTAATGAATAAAGAACCTGCTTTGGACCTATAGCAAGGCAGAACTTAGGAAGGAATTAATTAATATGTAATATTAATATGTAAGTGTTAGCCAATAAGAAGCTAGAGTTAATGGGCCAAACAGTTATTTAATTAATATAGTTTCTGTGTGATTATTTTGATGCTGAGCAGCCGGGAACCAACAAGCAGTCTTCCGCCAACAGATTGGCATGCCAATGTGGGTAACTACATCCATATAAATCCTGAGAATGCTTAAAAACTAACCCTATACTCAAAAGAACAGAGTTAAGCATGGTTTGGTAGCAGCATTTTCTTGGATGGGCTTTGTTTGCTAGAAACATGCAGAGGCATGGCTCCTTTAAGAGAGGTTTTTTTGACTCAGTGATAGCAGAAAAGCCGCGCTGTTTTAAAATGCCAGTTTTCAGGGCATTGCTGCCAGCACGGCTTTTGGCTTTTCTGGGAGATCAAGCATTTGGATGGGCTTTGTGAGCAGACTGCTTCAGCTTGCTTAATGGCAACATGGACTGGTTCTGTGCCTGAGGATGGGGCTGCGTGCATGGCTCTCAGAGGTGCAAGCAGCTCGACCATGCTGGACTTGGAGGGCAAACAGAAAGTACCATATATACCATAATAATGGCACAGATTAAGTTTTAGACTAGGCAGGCAAGCAGGAAATACTGTAAATACCATAGTAATGGCTGGGCTTAAATTTTAAGAAATGCTTAACATTTTAAAAAGCGCTCCTCGACAGTAAAGAATTACAGATATGCAATAAAGACAAATCCAGATGAATCATAGTGTTGGATAAATGTACATAGAATTGGAAGAGAGAAGAAAAAGAGTATAGAGAGTACTAAAAGGAAGTTAATGGTTTAAAAAAAGGGCAAAGTCTTTAAAGAAACAGTGTACAAATAGTCATAGATTTAAAGGAGTAAAGAAAAATACTGTGTGCTGTGATTACCATGAATAACGAAACTGCTTTGGACCTATGGAAAGGAAGAACTTACATAGGAAAGCAAAGCTAGACTGAATGCTGGGAGAACGAAGGGTGGAGTCAGGAGACGCCATGGAGATGCCACCGGAGATAGATGTGCTGAGACTTTGCTGGTAGGCCACGACCTCATGGTAATATACAGATTAATAGAAATGTGTTAAATATGTAAAAGTTGTCCAATAAGAAGCTGGAGTTAATGTGACAACCAGTGATTTAACTGATATGGTTTCTGTGTGATTATTTCGGTCTAAGCTAGTTGGGCACCTGGGAACCAACAAGCGGCCTCCCTCATGCAACAGCTTTTGGTCGTGGTGCTTATCATAGAAGCAGATATCAAATTAAAAATGTTATACTTATCTTAAATTTCCTATGATTTATTGACTCAATATCGAATTACTCATAATATTATTAACAAATTTTATCCTTATATAAGCTTTACAACCATACAGTCAAAATAAGTATAACTAAAAATAAGTCCAAGGATAGACTTCTATTTGTGACTTTTATGAGTTGATCTATTTTCAAAATTACAGGTGAAAAAAATCAATAACTTAAAATATAGTACTATTGCCACTATGTCAATTTTCTTTATTTCTACATATGATGTTAAATTACTCTTTGGTGTCATCATATTTCAGTCTTCAATATTTGTCTATACCAAATGGAGAGTGACAAACTTCTTCATTTCTATTCTGCCCTCATTTGTCCTTTTTTAAGGATAGTCTCACTCAATACAATATTGTTGCTTTTATTTTCCTTTGGCACAGTACATTTTTCTTCTTGTCACCTTATAGACTTCATGATTCTTGATAAGAAATCAGCTGTCAATCTTATTGACAGTCCCATGCCGTTGAAAAAAATTCTATTATTTCTTTTAAGATTATCTCTTTTCCTTGAGTTTTGAATGTTTGATTATAATGGGTTTTTGTGAACATACTTTGCAATTATCCTGTTTGGAAATTCATTTGAGATTTAAAAATGTAAAATAGTCCTTTGTCTGATTTGAGAAGTGGTTGGCAAGTCTCTACATGTTCTTTGTGCCATTTTCTCTGCTTCCCATTTTAAAACTTCTTCATAATATGCGTGTTGTGTGTTCAATGGTATCTCAATTATTTCTAAGTGCTTTTGTCTGTTATCCCCACTGCTTATAATACAGCATGATTTTAACTGATTTTCCCAAAGTTTGAAATTTCTTCCTTCTGTCTGCTTATAATTAGTCTTCAAACATGTGATATTTTATTTTGATTATCAGGATGTTGGATCTAGAATCAAACAAGAATCATGTCACTGAGGGAAACTGGTAAGAAATTTCCAGAAAGGATTGTTTGAAGAGAAAAGACAGTTCTCCCAGAGTGTAGCACTTTTTCAAGACTGTAAAGATTTTTTAAGAAAAATATATACTATTTCTGCTTGCTGATAGGGAGTGTACCTATCATGCTGTTGATGCCACTACCATATCTATCCTCTCCTAATATCACAATCCTGCTTTGCCAGATTTCCAGCATGGACAAAAGACAAGCAGTTTTGCAGGAATCATTCAAGCTTTTATACTAATTTAGGATTTTTGAGATATGGACCCTAAGGGACCAAACAGAAAATAATTTTTCAGTACCTCCATTGTACCACCCACTGCATATCTTGTACGCCAATTTAGTAAAATCACTTTCATTTTGCATATTCATTCTATGAGTTCTGTTCCTATAGATATTTTTAACTTTTTATTTAAAAGATTTTTTTTTCATTTTATATACCAACCACAGTTGCCCCTCCCTCCCATCCTCCTGCTCCTCCCTTCTTTGTCATAACCAACCCTCCATCCACTCCTCAAAAAGGATAAGGACTACCATGGGGAGTCAACAAAGTGTGCCATATCAAGTTGAGTCAGGACCAAGACCCTCCCCCTGTATTTAAGATGTGCAAGGTATCCCTCCATAGGAAATGGGCTCCAAAAAGCCAATTCATAGACTAGGGATAAATCTTGATCCAACTGCTGGTGGCCCCACAGACTGCCCAAGCCACAGAACTATCATCCATATTTACATGCAGAGGGCCTAGGTCAGTCAGTCCTGTGCAGGTTCCCTGACTGTCAGTTCACAGTCGGTGAGCTTCTACTCACTCGGGCCAGCTGTCCATGTGGATTTCTCTATTTATGATTTTGAACCAATTGCTAATATAATCACTCCTCCCTCTATTCATCTGGACTTGGGAGTTCATCCAGTGCTCAGCTATGGAACTCTGCATCTGCTTCAATTGGTTACTGGATGAAGAATCTATGAGGACAACTAGGGTTTTCATCAACATGATTATAGGGAAGGTCAGTTTAGGCATTCCCTCCACTAAAGCTAGGAGTCTTTGCTGGGGTAATCCTTATAGATTGCTGTGAGTTACCCTAGCACTGGATTTCTCATAACTCCTTAATGGCTCCCCCTATCAAGATATCTCTATCCTCCTCTAGAAAATTCTTATTAATACAAATATCTTTAAAGATTTTGGAATTTTATTTACTTTTTTCATCTTTAATATTTCTATTTTTATGATTTTTTTCATCTTTTTATTGACATGATCTACTTGAAAAAATTTTTCTTTGTTACATTTCTTGCAATTTAATTTCACAGTTTTAAAATAAATTAAGATCCTTTATATAAAGTCTTTGTTATATTGTAAGTATCATTATTTCCTAAGGAAACTTTTCTTTTAATAAGTATTACATATATAAAATCTAGTATTTGCATGTTTTACACATTTTGTAGACAATTGTAGACATGAATATAATAATTTGGCATTTCTAGGAATTAAAATTACCCTATTGCTTAGTGTTTGCATTTATTTCTTCTAAGTTTTAATTTTACATTTAAAATGATATTGCAAAGTAATTTTAATTAACTATATTCTGTAGCATGAATAATAAAATCTCAGCGACAGATATTGGTGTTCAAACTGAAGATCAGAAAAGTAAAGCAGTCAAGTTACTAGAGAGCTCTTACCTCTCTGAAATCTTCAGACTGAAAGAGAGTTAGTCCCTGTCTCATCCCACCTTATATCCTCTCTAGTGCTGGGATTAAAGGTATATACAACCACTGCCCAGCTTCTATGACTAACTAATATGGTTGGTGTAATTAACATTGTGTGCCACCACTGCCTGGCCTGTATGGCTGACTAGTTTGCTGTTTTGTGTTCTAATCTTCAGGCAAGCTTTATTTATTAAAATGCAAATAAAATATCACAACATTTCCTCTTTTTGTCTAAAATAAAAAGGAAGGCTATAACTAAAATAAGAAAAACTTTATACAATAAGTACATAGTTGTATTATACATAATATACGCAGGCAATAAATGCTTCATCAATGTCTAGTACATTTGCATTTGACAAATTCAGAGAAAACACCATATCTACCTTATCTTTGTGAGTTCAAAGTCTTATACCTAATTTATTTTCTATTATAACATGCTTTCTGAGTCATGTGTTATAATTGAATATTTAGTCACATTAGGTATATTCTCAAGGTTAAAGAAAGATATATTTTAGACAGACAGGTCATCTTCAAACCCTTCAGAGATCTTCAGATTATGACATTTAAGATGTTTTAAAGCATAGCCTTTTTGTTTATGACAATGAGACCTGTCTTCACCTGTCAGGACCAATCTACTTCTGAGAATATAATGGGCATCAAAGAAATTCTACATGGAATTTCGTTTATTTGGGGCAAAAGTAAACCCCTGGGACAGAAAATGTCACTGCCTCATCAGATGATAGTATGCTTTCTTAACTGGACAAGCAAGACACCAAAGAAAGTCACTGCCAAACATTGTCAAGATAAGGAGAGACAGCCCTTCAAAATACCCTGCTTCACAGACAAGTCTGTCAGATATGCTAGGCCTCTAGGTGGAAGATGGATGCCCCAACATTGCAGAGGAACTTTGGGTGACTGTCTGGGCAGTCAACTGTTTTTGTTATTTCTCACATTTTTTTGAAGTTGCTTGCTTACTCTTGCTGTTTTCTCAGTTAGTATTATTGCCTTCTTAAGTCTCTGAGTGAGTTGAAGACTAGATATTTTAGCTATAAATTTCCTTAGCTTATTGCCATGTGATGAAAAATTCTCTTTTTATTTTGCTATTGACATGACTTTTTATAAAATTCTGAGGCCCTTAACACATTTCCAATCAATAATTGATCAATTTCTGCAGTACTTTTTGCTAGAGGAACTGGCAGAACCCTATGAGAACAACATGTGTGTTATGTATACGGGATCATACCTATTCCTGATTGTATCTTATAACTGAAAAAATAAAGTCAATTCTGTATTATCTGGTATAAATTCTGATTTCAATATGCAAAGAACCTCTTTCTGCGTATTGTAATTCAGTTATTATGTAGATGTTCTTTAAAACCCCTTAATACCATGTGAATAGCATGTAATTCTGTCTTTTAGACAGAATCATAAGGGCTTTGATCAACTTTACTTACATCTCCTGATTTTTAACCTGGCTTTCCTGATTTATTTGCATCAGTATAGAATGCAGGGTATCCAGTCATTGTTGTATTCCTTACAATGTGAGGAAGGATCTAGTTAGTTCTTTTTATTAGCTGATTTCTCTTGCTTTTGGGATAGTTGCTATTAATCTCTCCCAAAATATTACTACAAGCTCTTTGCCAGGGTTCAGTTTCTGTGATAATTTGACAATTTTATCATTATTAAATTATACTATAATTTCTGCTTGGTATATTCCTCCTAATTAACAAAATCTCAATTTTCTTTGTAGAATTAACTCAAAGACATTTTCCACAAAAGTTTTTAATTTTTTACTTAGTTCATGTGGTAAAAAGATCCATTCTAAGATAATATCTGACATTCACATTAAAATTCCTGTAGGCAAATGTTTGGAGGGTAATGTGAACAGAATGCAGTTAAGGTATGACTTCAGGAGATGAGAGGTGGCTCACACTGGTAGGGCTGTGCCCACCTGGTGGTAAGTTCCCCGAGGGCCTCTTTGTTCCACAGGACAGTGCACCCCCCCACAAGATCGCCCTTTCTTTGGTGGGGCTTTAGTACCCCAGCACTCTATCTTCCTGAGCTGAGATCGTAGGCACACACTGGTAAGGTCCTCATGGGCCTCTTTGTTCCACAGGACCCTGAACCTCCCCTTCCCCCCAAAAGATCACCCTTTCCTCGGTGGGGCTTTAAAACCCCAGCACTCTCTCTTCCTGCAATGGGATCGGAGGCTGCTAACACTGGTAAGGTTGTGGAAGCCAGGTGGTAAGGTACCTGCAGGCCTCTTTGATCAACACGACCTGGCACTCGGCCCCTGCAAGATTGCCCTTTTCTCTGTGGGGCCTTGGAACCCCAGGACTCTCTCTCACTGTGCCAAGATTGGAGGTCCAGAATGATTGGAAGTCCAGATGGGACTTCCTCTTCCTGCACTGAGATCAGCTATCCAGAGGGGTGAGTGTGTACAAGCCTTCCTGGGAGGTCCCAACCCACTGAGACTCCCCTGACTGAAATCAGAGGAAGAGGTAGGTAGGCGTCAATCCAAGAATTCCTCCAACAACCTGAAAATCAACATGATAACACCAGAAACCAACGAGTACTCAACAGAAAAACCTGAGCAACCTAACCCAGAAGGAGAAGAAATCGACTTTAAACATAACTTTATGAAAGTGATAGAGACCTTTAAAGAAGAGGTGAAAAACTCCTTTGAAGAAAGGGATGAGGAAACTAATAAAAAGTTAGAAGAAATGAATAAATTCCTCAAAGATACCCAAGAAAACCAAGAAAAAACAATAAAACAGGTAATGGAAACAGTTCAAGACATAAAAACTGAAATGGAGGCAAAAAGAAAACACAAACTGAGGGAAGGCTAGAGATGGAAAATCTGGGTAAACGACCAGGAACGGCAGAGACAAGTATAAACAACAGAATATAAGAGATAGAAGAAAGAATCTCAGACGCTGAAGATACGATAGAGAAAAACTCATTGATCAAAGAAAACAACAAATCCAACAAATTCTTAACACAAAACACCCAGGAAATCTGGGACACCATAAAAAGACCAAACATACGAATAATAGGGGTAGAAGAAGGAGAAGAAGCACAGCTCAAAGGCCCAGAAAATATATTCAACAAAATTATAGAAGAAAACTTTCCCAGCCTAAAGATGGATATGCCTATGAAGGTACAAGAAGCATACAGAACACCAAATAGATTGGATCAAAAAGGTCATCCCCTCACCATATAATAATCAAAACACAAAGCATACAGAATAAAAAAAGAATACTAAGAGCTGCAAAGGAAAAAGGCCAAGTAACATATAAAGGTAAACCTATCAGAATTACACCTGACTTCTCTATGGAAACCATGAAAGCCAGAAGGTCTTGGATAGATGTGCTACAGACACTAAGAGACCATGGATGCAAGCCCAGACCACTATACCCAGCAAAGCTTTCATTAACCATCGATGGAGAAAACAAGGTATTTCAGGATAAAAACAAATTTAAGCAATACATAGCCACAAACCCAGCCTTACAGAAAGTACTAGAAGGAAAACCACATCTAAAGGAAGCAAGCAACACCCATAATAACACAGACATCTAACAGCCCTCCACTAGCACAACTCAAAGAAGGGAAACACACAAACTCTACAATCCTAAAAAATTACCGCAGTTAATAATCTCTGGTCATTAATATCACTTAATATCAATGGAATCAATTCACCTATAAAAAGGCACAAGTTAAGAGAATGGATACAAAAACAGGATCCAACATTCTGCTGTTTACAAGAAACATACCTCAACCACAAAGACAGACATTATCTCAGAATAAAGGGTTGGGAAAAGTTATTTCAATCAAACAGCCTTAAGAAACAAGTGGGTGTGGCTATACTAATATCGAACAAAATCGACTTCAAACTAAAATAAATCAGAAGAGATGGAGATGGACATTTTATACTCTTAAATGGAATAATCCATCAGGATGAAGTCTCATTCCTGAATATATATGCCCTAATATAAAAGCATCCACATATGTAAAGGAAACATTACTAGAATTCAAAGCACACATCAATGGACAGGTCAACCAGGCAGAAACGTAGCAGAGAAATAAGAGAACAAACAGATGTAATAAATCAAATGGACTTAATAGACATCTATAGAACATTCCACCCAAACAGTAAAGAATATACCTTCTTCTCAGCATCTCATGGAACCTTCTAGAAAATGGATCACATACTCAGGAACAAAGCAAACTTCCACAGATACAAAAAAAATTTAGTAACCACCTGTGTCTTTTCTGATCACCATGGAATAAAGCTAGAATTTAACAACAATTCTACCACCCAGAAAGCCTACAAACTCATGGAAACTGAACAGTCAACTACTGGACCACTCCTGGGTCAAGGAAGAAATAAAGAAAGAAATTAAAGTCTTCCTTGAATTCAACAAAAATAAAGACACAACATACCCCAACCTATGGGACACTATAAAAGCAGTGCTAAATGGAAAGTTCATAGCACTGAGTGCCCACATAAAGAAAACAGAGAAAGCACACATTAGTGACTTAACAGCACACCTAAAAGTTCTGGAAAAAAAAGAAGCAGACTCACACAGGAGAAGTAGAAGACTGGAACTAATCAAACTGAGGGCTGAAATCAACAAAATAGAGACACAGAAAACAATCCAAAGAATCAATGAAACAAAGAGCTGGTTCCTTGAGAAAATCAACAAGATTGACAAACCCCTATCCAAACTAAACAAAAGGCTGAGAGAGAATACTCATATTAACAAGATCAGGAATGAAAAGGGGGACATAACAACAGATACTGAGGAAATTGAAGAGAATCATTAGGTCCTAATACAAAAGCCTGTATGCCACAAAATTGGAAAATGTAAAAGAAATGGACAGTTTTTTTAGATAAATACCATATACTGAAATTAAATCAAGACCAGGTAAACAATTTAAATACACCTATAAGTTGCAAGGAAATAGAAGCTGTCATCAAAAACCTCCCAACCAAAAAAAGCCCAGGACCAGATGGTTTTAATGCAGAATTCTACCAAAACTTCCAAGAAGAGCTAACATCTATACTCCTTAAGGTGATTCACATAATAGAAACAGAAGGGTCATTGCCAAACTCTTTTTATGAAGCTACAGTTACCCTGATACCAAAACCATACAAACACTCAACCATGAAAGAGAATTATAGACCAATCTGACTCATGAACATTGATGCAAAAATTCTCAATAAAATACTGGCAAACAGAATCCAAGAACACATCAAAAAGATCATCCATTATGATCAAGTAGGCTTCATCCCAGATATGCAGGGCTGGTTCTACATACGAAAATCTATCAATGTAATGCATCATATAAATAAATTGAAAGAAAAATACCATATGATAATTTCTTGAGATGCTGAAAAAGCATTTGACATAATTCAACACCCCTTTATGATAAAGGTCTTGGAGAGAGTAGGGATACAAAGTTCATATCTAAATATAATAAAAGCAATATATACCAAGCCGACAGCTACCATCAAATTAAATGGAGAGAAACTCATAGCGATTCCACTAAAATCAGGAACAAGAAAGGGCTGTCCACTCTCCCCATATCTCTTTAATATAGTGCTTGAAGATCTAGCAATAGCTATAAGACAGAATAAGGAGATCTTGTGGATTCGAATTGGAAAGGAAGAAGTCAAACTTTTGTTATTTGCTGATGATATGATAGTGTACATAAGTGATGCCAAAAACTCTAGTAAAGAACTTCTACAGTTGATAAATACCTTCAGTGATGTGGCAGGATACAAAATCAATTGAAAAAATCTGTAGCCCTCCTATACACAAAGGATAAAAAACAGAGAAAGAAATCAGAGAAACATCACTTTTCACGATAGCCACAAA
This sequence comes from Ondatra zibethicus, assembly GCA_004026605.1. Lineage (NCBI taxonomy): Eukaryota > Metazoa > Chordata > Mammalia > Rodentia > Cricetidae > Ondatra > Ondatra zibethicus. Next base: position 327 of record PVIU01030980.1, on the reverse strand, counting down.
TAGCATAAAGTATCTTTGCATAACACTAACCAAGGAAGTAAAAATTCTATTTGACAAGAACTTTAAGATCTTCAAAAAAGAAACTGAAGAGTATACCAGAAAATGGAAGTATCTCCCATGCTCGTGGATTGGTAGGATCAATATAGTAAAAATGGCAATTCTACCAAAGGCAATCTACAGATTCAATGCAATCCCCATCAAAATCCCAACAAAGTTCTTCACAGAACTTGCGAGAACAAAAACTAAGTTAATATGGAAAAACAAAAAACCCAGGATAGCCAAAATAATCCTATACAATAAAGGAACTTCAGGAGGCATTACCATCCC
>PVIU01030979.1:0-15424 GCA_004026605.1 Ondatra zibethicus | reverse complement strand
AAACACAGCAGCCACACTAATTAGTCATAGAGGCCAGGCAGTGGTGGTGCATGCCCTTATCACCAGCACTAGAGAGGAATATTAGACGGGATGAGACATGAGCCTGCTCTTTTTCAGTCTGAAGATTTCTAGAGATAAGAACTCTCTAGTGACATGACTGCTTTGCTTCTCTGATCTCTATGCTTGAACCCAAATGTCTGTCTTTGCATTTTATTAGTTGTTCTACAGTGATGGGAGTGCAGGTGGCAGGTTTTCTCAACAGAGACAGATCGAGATGTCAGGTGATTATATGGCTCTGTCATCTTTCCTCACAACGGTCTTCACATCCCTATCTGTTATTGATGCCCAAAAAGTCATTTTCACAGATAAACATGTAACATTTATCCCTGACAATCACTCAGTCACTCATTTTCTACTAAGTGTGTTTATCCATGACACATGCTAGGAATGTCAGTATGTTAACCAGCTTGTGTCACTACAGTGAAACCCAGGATATGGGCTTCCTGTGGAGCAAGGAAGACCCTTATGATTTGTGGGATTCAAATGCAAATTCAGGTGGCCTCATTTGCTTGGTCTTCTGGCAAATGTTGCATGTTGTATGTAATGTGACACAAAGAGAAGGGGGTGGCTACCAGGGTTCTACAATTCCTTTTTGAAGGCATAATACAATGACTGTTGAACTTCCCTACACTATCTGCTGAGACCAGCCCTGGTGCCCTGGGATGCTGCTGACTAAAACAGAATGTGATATGTGTATATGTCATGGACAGGGAGGGAAACAGCCCAAGGAAGTTAGTAAATTAAATTTTAGAGTTGGTGTAGTAATGAGGAGCAGGCTGCATTCCTAGCTCCTGGCTAGCTTAACTCCTGAAATAATTACACAGAAACTGTATTTATTGAAATACTGTCTGGCCCATTATCTCTAGCCTCTTATTGGCTAACTCTCACATCTTGATTCAACCCATTTTTAATAATCTGTGTGTCACCACAAGGTCGTGGCTTACTGGGAAAGATTCAGCATGTTTGACCTAGCAGCTTCATAGTGTTGGCTCTCTGTCTCTATCTTCTGCCCAGCATTCTTTTCTGTCTACTTAGCCCACCTAAAGGCTGCCCTATCAAAAGGCCAAGGCAGTCTCTTTATTAACCAGAGAAAGCAACCCAAATACAGCAGGACCTCCTACACCATGTTGGGGAGATTGCTCAGTTGGTAAAGTGCTTGTCTTGCAGGCATGAGAACCTGAGTGTGACCTGCCACCCCAGAAGCCACACACACACACACACACACACACACACATACACACACCAGATGTGGTGGCATGATAGTATTCCTTGCTCTAGGGAGGGAGAAATAGGATTCCTAGGGCTCACTGGCTCCCCAGTCTTGATTAATTGGTGGGTTTGGGTGAGTGAGAGAGCCTATCTCAAAGAATGACACTATTACCAAAGATGAAATAGAAAAGTTGTCCTCTAGCCTTCACAAACACACATACACAAACATGGATATACTTACTAAGTTTATATGTATCTATGTACAGATCATAAGTGTAATTTTAATGCAGTTTCTCACCCTGCAGTGTCATCTGGTGGCAGAAGTAAAGTACTACATGTTTATGCTTTTCTGTGGTATCCTTATAATGGTAACTTGAAGAGTTTTTAATGTAAAATGGGAAACAATTAATAATTCCCTAGAGCATCAAATGTGGATGAAATCTGTTTAGTACAAATGCACCCTGAAGGAAAAAGCGACCATTACACTGAATCAGTGAACACACACCTCATTTCAGATGTTAGAAATGGAAATAGTTTGACTCTCAGTTTTTCCTCACTAATTACCATTTGTGGATTGTGGAATTGCCAGGTAAACTGTAAGGCAGCTAATTACAGACCATCAATGACTATCTAAGGGGTTCTCAAATGTTCAGATAAGCAGCAAATATGTTTAGGGTAAATGGGTCCCACATAATATATGTTATGCCTTTTTACTAAAAATATTTGTCCCTTATCTGAAATTGAGACATTCTTACAGGGTTTGCTTTCCTCTCTTCCAAGTGTAGGAGCTTAGGTTAGTGAGGTCCAGTAACTTACTTAAGACTAGAGCATTTTTAAAGACAGTTCTGTGGACTGAAACCATCTCTTGCTTATAATGATGCAGTGTGTAGTCTCTCACTTGCCTTGTTTTCTCAGGAGCCAGGGCACTGTGTAGTAGGAGAGAATGCTGTAGTGGTATGTAGTGCTCAGAGACTTGAGGATGGTGACTTGGGACTCTTGGGTGGTGGTTACTCCTGTGCTCATGCGCCAAGACAGTGTCAAAGAGGCACACTGCAGGCCAAGAAGGGACAGCACCTCTGACAGAGGTGGGCAGACTGTAGGCTGAACTCTAGGTATAAGTCCTGGGTTTGAGCAGGAACCATCAGCTTCTAGAATTTTCATCTTAGGGACTTTGTGGCATCAAACATTTTTGTGACAATTACCCTCCTTCCTACATAGAAGAATATGAAATCTATTTCTTAAGCAGTGGCTTATCCTCATGACCACAATACCAGTCAGTTTGGGGAACACCCAACTAAGGTGGAACAGATGGAGTCCATACTCCAGGAATTTAAAATTTGAGATCTAAGGTGATACTCACAGGTGGAAAAGAAAGCCTGGGATGTGGAATAATCTTGCCAGCAGGGAGGTGCGAAGGAGAGAGGAGGATAAGGAAAAGGGCACAAAGCAAAGAGGATAGAGGAGCAGGAGCCTGAGGAAGGGGTGTGTGAGAACATGAAGGATTCACAAGGAAATGCAGAGACCCCCAAGGCTCCAGCAACAGGTGAATCCCAGCGGTCCCATCTCTGTGTTCTAGAACCTGCTGCCTGTCACTGAATCTACTTTAGGTAGCTCCTGAAACCTCTAGATGGCCTGTAACCCCATAGACATTTATGTTGGATTAATCCAGCAACATTTATAATCTGCCACAGACCGGCTCAGTGAAGCTACTCAGACTGTGGGAGAAGTAGGGTCATGGTACTCAAGAAGGCATGAAGTTGGCGAATGACAGACAGATACAACACACAAGAGAGTGGTTGAAATCTGCTGTGATTTTACTGAATTCATGTTTTCATTATATAGTAGTCAAACAAAGAACAATCAGAAGTTCATGTATCATAAGTTGGCACAGTATGAAAGCTTCTTTTAGTCACATCAGCAATTTCTAAGAAGAGCATATTATCAGGAACAGGTGTTAGACATAAAACATCCTTTGAAGAGGAACTCTTGTCCTTGGGAATGTAAACCTCAGACAAGTGGTTTCATCTTATCTAGGGATAGAAAGCGTCTGTTTCATTAGCTATCATGGCCCTTCCTCTTCCTAACCCTTTATTTATTTCATCTAGTGACTCTCTGCACCTGCTGAAATATACTTTTTTGTACCTTCTTATGCAGCAGACACCATGGGTGTTGTGATCTAGCAATCCTATCCATAAAGTTCAAAGTATAATATAACACTCTTTGTCCATCAACAATAACCCATCTATTCCCTTGCTCATCATACACCCCATGTATGGCAAGGGTTCTGCTGTAGTTTTATACATTCCCATACTGTGCTTCCCTATCCCAGAGCTGTTCCTGAAGAGATAATCCTTGTCTTGTAGATATGAAGAAAATCATTATTAAAAGAGATTGTACAAAGCTCATATCCCGCATAGCCAGCTAATCAAGAAACCCAGCTATGCCTCACAAGTGGCCAATACTGGGCCATCTGCCATTGACCTCCAGGAAGCCTATTCCCATAGGACATGTAGCTCTGGTCTAACATAATGACGTATATCATGTCACACAGATGACACTGGAGTTGGTGTGGTTTGACGGCTGGATCCATCCCATTCCTTAGCTTTCTGAGAGCCTTCCTTCATGGCAGAGGTACCAGCCAGAGTCGTGTTTATTGCAAGAAATCTATGGAGTTTCATGATTACTGACACCACCAAGAAGCATGCTGTTGGCTATACACAAGCACCACTTAAGTGTTTGGTGGCAGGGCCTCTTAAAAGAGCTGCAAGGGGAGGGTCCCCAGGAGTGAGTGCAGACACCACCAGCCCCTGCTGCGGGGGGCCTCTTTGTTCCACATGACCCTGCCCACCCCTGCAAGTTCGCCCTTTCCTCTGAAGGGTCCTGGCCCAACAGGACTCCCTCTTCTGGTCCTGAGATCAGCGATCCAGAGGGGTGAGTGGGTGCATGCCTGGCAGGAATGTCCCCAGGAGGGAGTGCGGACACCACCAGTCCCTGCTGCAGGGGGCCTCTTTGTTCCACACAACAATGCCCACCCCCATCCCCCGCAAGTTCACCCTTTCTTCTGCGGGCTCCTTGGGGCACCAGGACTACCTCTTCCTTGCTGAGATCGGCAATCCAGAGGGGACTCCCTCTTTCTGCACTGAGATCAGAAATCCAGAGGGGTGTGTGTGTGTGCACCTTGCCAGAAGGACCCCAGGTGTCCATAATCCCCTAACTGCAATCAAAGGAAGATATGGGCAGGCGCCAATGCAAGAACTCCTCCAAAACCTGAAAAGTGGTATGAAAACACCAGGATCCAGTGAATATGCAAGAGGAAGACCTGAACAACCTAATCCAGAAGAAGTAGAAGAAATCGAATTTAAATGTAATATTATGAAAGTGATAGAGATCATTAAAGAGGATGTGAAAAACTCCTTTAAAGAAATGGAGGAGAAGACTACCAAAAAGGTAGGAGAAATGAATAAATCCCTCAAAGATACCCTAGAAAACCAAGAAACAGCAATCAAACAGGCAATGGAAACAGTTCAAGACTTGAAAACTAAAATGGAGGCAATGAAGAAAACACAAACCAAGGGAAGGCTGGAGATGGAAAATCTGGGTAAATGAGGAGGAACTGCAGAGACAAGTATAACCAATAGAATACAAGAAATAGAAGAAAGAATCGCAGATGCTGAAGATATGATAGAGAAAATGAACTCATTGATCAAAGAAAACAAAAATCCAACAAATTCTCATCACAAAACATCCAGGAAACCTGGGACACCATAAAAAGACCAAACCGAAGAATAATAGGGGTAGAAGAAGGAGAAGAAGCACAGCTCAAAGGCCCAGAAAATATATTCAACAAAATTATAGAAGAAAACTTTTCCAACCTAAAGATGGATATGCCTATGAAGGTACAAGAAGCATACAAAACACTGAATAGACTGGATCAAAAAAAATCCCCTTGCCATATAATAATCAAAACACAAAACATACAGAATAAAGAAAGAATACTAAGAGCTGCAAAGGAAAAAGGTCAAGTAACATATAAAGCTACATCTATTAGAATTACACCTGACTTCTCTATGGAAACCATGAAAGCCAGAAGGTCTTGGATAGATGTGCTGCAGACACTAAGACACCATGGATGCAAGCCCAGACTACTATACCCAGCAACGCTTTCATTCACCATCGATGGAGAAAACAAGATATTCCAGGATAAAAACAAATTTAAGAAATACATAGCCACAAACCCAGCCTTACAGAAAGCACTAGAAGGAAAACCACAACTAAAGGAAGCAAACAACACCCACAATAACACAGACATCTAACAGCCCTCCACTGGCACAACTCAAAGAAGGGAAACACACAACCTCTCCATCCCCAAAAAGTACCCACGGATAATATTAATAACTGGTCATTAATATCACTTAATATCAATGGATTCAATTCACCTATAAAAGAGACACAGGTTAAGAGATTGGATACGAAATCAGGATCCAACATTCTGTTGTTTACAAGAAACATACCTCATCCACAAAGACAGACATTATCTCAGAGTAAAGGGTTGGGAAAAGGTTTTTCAGTCAAACGACCCTAAGAAACAAGTGGGTATGGCTATGCTAATATCGAACAAAATAGACTTCAAACTAAAATCAATCAGAAGAGATGGAGATGGACATTTTATACTCATAACAGGAATAATCAATCAGGATGAAGTCTCAATCATGAATATATATGCCCCTAATATAAAAGCTCCCACATATGTAAAAGAAACATTACTAGAACTCAAAGCACACATCAAACCACACACACTAATAGTAGGAGATTTCAACACTCCTCTCTCACCAGTGGACAGGTCAACCAGACAGAAACTTAACAGAGAAATAAGAGAACTATCAGATGTAATGAATCAAATGGACTTAATAGACATGTATAGAACATTCCACCCAAACACAAATGAATATACCTTCATCTCAGCATCTCACGGAACCTTCTCAAAAATTGATCACATACTCGGTAACAAAGCAAACATTTAGAGATACAAAAAAAAAAAATAGGAGTAACCACCTGTGTCTTATCGAATCATTATGGAATAAACTTAGAATTTAAGAACAATTCCACTCCCAGAAAGCCTACAAACTCATGGAAACTGAACAGTCAACTACTGAACCACTCCTGGGTCAAGGAAGAAATAAAGAAAGAAATTAAAGTCTTCTTTGAATTCAACGAAAATAAAGAAACAACATATCCCAACCTATGGGACACTATGAAAGCACTGCTAAGAGGAAAGTTCATGGCACTTAGTGCCCACATAAAGAAAATGGAGAAAGCACACATTAGTGACTTAACAGCACACCTGAAAGCTATAGAAAAACAGAAGCTGACTCACCCAGGAGAAGTAGAAGACTGGAAATGATCAAACTGAGGGCTGAAATTAACAAAATAGAAACACAGAAAATAATCCAGAGAATCAATGAAACAAAGAGCTGGTTCCTTGAGAAAATCACCAAGATTGACAAACCCCTATCCAAACTAATCAAAAGGCAGAGAGAGAACACTCAAATTAACAAGATCAGAAATAAAAAGGGGGACATAACAACAGACACTGAGGAAATTCACAGAATCATTAGGTCTTACTACAAAAGCCTGTATGCCACAAAATTGGAAAATGCAAAAGAAATGGACAGTTTTTTAGATAAATACCATATATCGAAATTAAATCAAGACCAGGTGAACAATTTAAATATACCTATAATTCACGAGGAAATAGAAGCTGTCATCAAAACCTCCCAACCAAAAAAAAAAGGCCAGGACCAGATGGTTTTAATGTAGAATTCTACCAGAACTTCCAAGAAGAGCTAATACCTATACTCCTTAAGGTGTTTCACATAATAGAAACAGAAGGGTCATTACCAAACTCTTTTTATGTAGCTACAGTTACCCTGATACCAAAACCACACAATGACGCAACAAAGAAAGAGAATTACAGACCAATCTCACTCATGAACATCGATGCAAAATTCTCAATAAAATACTGGCAAACCGAATCCAAGAACACTTCCAAAAAAATCATACATTATGACAAAGTAGGCTTCATCCCAAAGATGCAGGGCTGGATCAACATACGAAAATCTAACAATGTAATCCATCATATAAATAAACTGAAAGAAAAAACCATATGATCATTTCATTAGATGCTGAAAAAGCATTTGACAAAATTCAACACCCCTTTATGATAAAGGTCTTAGAAAGGTTAGGGATGCAAGGTTCGTATCCAAATATAATAAAAGCAATTTACAGCAAGCCGACAGCTACCATCAAATTAAATGGAGAGAAACTCAAATAGATTCCACTAAAATAAGGAACAAGACAAGGCTGTCCACTCTCTCCATATCTCTTTAATACAGTGCTTGAAGTCCTAGCAATAGCTATAAGACAAAATAAGGAGATCATGGGGATTCGAATTGGGAAGGAAGAAGTCAAATTTTCATTATTTGCAGATGATATGATAGTATATATAAGTGACCCCAAAAATGCCACCAAAGAACTTCTAAAGCTGATAAATACCTTCAGTGAAGTGGCAGTATACAAGATCAACTCAAAAAAATCAGTAGCCCTCCTATACACAAAGGATAAAGAAACAGAGAGGGAAATCAGAGAAACATCACCTTTCACGATAGCCACAAATAGCATAAAGTATCTTGGAGTAACACTATCAAGGAAGTAAAAGATCTATTTGACCAGAACTTTAAGACCTTGAAGAAAGAAATTGAATACCAGAAAATGGAAGGATCTCCCATACTCCTGGATTGGTAGGATCAATATAGTAAAAATGGCAATTCTACCAAAGGCAATCTATAGATTCAATGCAATCCCTATCAAAATCCCAACAAAATTCTTCACAGACCTTGAGAGTAATCACTAACTTTATATGGAAAAACAAAAAGCCCAGGATAGCCAAAACAATCCTATACAATAAAGGAACGTCTGGAGGCATTACCATCCCTGACTTCAAAATCTATTACAGAGCTACAGTAATGAAAACAGCTTCGTATTGGCATAAAAACAGAGACGTTGACCAATGGAATTGAATCGAAGACCCGGATATTAATCCACAAACCTATGAACACCTCATATTTGACAAAGAAGCTAAAATTACACAATGGAAGAATGAAAGCGTCTTTAACAAATGGTGCTGGCACAACTGGATGTCAACCTGTAGTAAAATGAAAATAGATCTTTATCTATCACCATGCACAAAACTCAAGTCCAAATGGATTAAAGACCTCAATATAAATCTGACCACATTGAACCTGATAGAACCTATATTAATCATAAACTGGTTGGCCTATTAGCTCATGTTTCTTACTAACTCTCATATATTATATTAGCCCATAATTCTCGTCTGTGTTAGGCATGTGGCTTGGTACCTTTTTCTGTGAGGCATTCTCATCTTGCTTTCTCTGCATCTGGGTGACAGCTGCAGACTGAATCTTTCCTCTTCCCAGAATTCTCCTGTTTTCATTGCCCCACCTCCTCTTCCTGCCTGTTCACCCTGCCTATACTTCCTTCCTGGTTACTGGCTAGTCAATATTTTATTAAACAAGCACAATAAACAAATCTTTACAGGGTAAAACCATTGTCCCACAGCACCCCACAACCCCATAGCCTGCATGGCCCCACAGATCCACAGCCCTACAGTCTTTCTTCACCCTAGCCTGAGTAAACCTGTAACCCCTTACCTGTCAGTTCTATTGCTGTGAAGAGAGACCATGACCAAGGCACCTTACAAAATTAAGCATTTAATTGGGGCTGGCCTACAGTGTCAGAGGCTTAGCCCATTTTCATCATGGTGGGGAACATGGCAGTGTGCAGGCAGGTGCTGGAGAAGATGCTGAGAGCTACGACCTGATCCTTAGGCAGAGAGACTGGGCCCTGCCATGGGCTTTTTGAAATCTCTATGCACAGCCTCCTTTGCATAGTAACTCCAATAAGACTATACCACCATGGGGAACATCCTATTGATGTGATGTTTCCTTAGCTGCTTCAGGGTTCTGCATGTCCTGTAAGTAATCCCTAACACATGCCATATAAGTAACTCCAATAAACTCATGGGCTGCCCAAATTATACTTTTGTGGAATGGCATTTTGCTGCCATTGTTTGGGGAGGAGCAGCTGTTTGTGTTTCTCCAGGAAAAACTTCATACAACACTCTAACAACATTCTCTGAGGTCTTCTTCCCTAGCACTAGTCTCCCCACAAACAAAATATAGAAACTGGGCTTCAGACCTCCTTAAATGTCCTCTAAAGGCATGCCCACCCTCCTTAAGGCTGCAGGTCTCCTGTTGTCTCCTCAGGCATTTCCTTTTCTGTCATCAGTTACCTTCTTTTTTTTCTGAGCCTTTTTTTAAAGAAAGCAAATTATCTTTTTTCATTTTACATACCAGTCCCAGTTCCCACTCCCTTCCCTCCTCCCATTCTCTCTGATGTGGGAGTCCCTTCTGTGTGCTGTGATTACCATTAATGAATGAAGAAACTGTCCTGGCCTATTGATAGGGAAGAACTGAAGTAGGCAGGGAGGACTGGACTGAATGCTGGAAGAAAGAAGGGCAGAGTCAAGGGGACGCCATGGATCTGCCACCTGAGATAGATACGCTGAAACTTTGCTGGTAGATCACAAACTCATGGTGATATATAGATTAATAGAAATAGGTTAAATTAAGATGTAAGAGTTAACCAATAAGAAGCTAGAACTAATGGGCCAAGCAGTGATTTAATTAATACAGTTTCTGTGAGATTATTTCGGTTCTGGGCAGCTGGGACGAACAAGCCAGTCCCTCCTACATCCCTTCACCTACACTCCCACTTCACCACATCCACTACTCAGAGAGGGTAAGGCAAATTGATTTGGGGAAGGCCCAAAGCCCTCCCTACTATATCAAGGCTGAGCAAAGTATCCATCCAAAGAGAATGGGTTCTCCAAAATCCAGTGAAAGCAGTAGGGATAAATTCTGGTGCCAATGCCAGTGGCCCCACAGTTGTCTCAGCCATACAACTGTCACCCACATTCAGAGGGACAAGTTTGGATCTATTGTGGGAGCCGAGAATGCAGGCCATTTCCCATATATGCCTAAGCTGTGAGACCAAGTGGTGCATCCCTTACTTTCTGTCACAGAGAAAACAAACCTGGTGCCCTCCCAGCAGGTGCCAGGATATGCTAATGTCGTTCTGCTCCTTCTGTTGTAAATTATGAGGTCACTGGGGAAGAGGTGTTTTCAGTCGACTTGACAAAATATACATAAGCAAGATGTGACCTAAGTCATCTCCTCACTACCTAGGAAACAGAATGCTAATGGAGTTTTTTTGTTACCTTCCCTCTCAGTTTATGTTGATATAAAAGCTGTTTGAAAAATAAATGTGGATGATTTCAGGATTTGAATGATCACTAAAACTCCCTCCCGATCCTGTCATGTGAATTGTGTTTTCAATAGTCTCATGCCTGTATGCTGGTGAGAAATGTTTTATATTGGGACTGGACCCTGACATAATGATGCTGCAACATGGGGCTGGCTGGTAAACCCGGAAATGTACAGAAGTGACCAGACTTATGGAGGAGACCGGAGGAGCCGGTGAAAAAGATTTCACCGAGGGTAGATATATGAGTAAGGAGCTTTGAGAAATAAGAAGTAGAATTTAAAAGGCAAAGTGAGAAGTGGGAAAATAGAAACTAGGAATAAAACTGTATATAGTTATAAATATGGGACAAGGAAATGGTATTACTGAGTCTTAAGGTAGATTGTTGCCTAATTTTCTGGGAAATGGCAATACTGGTATCCAAAGTGGCTGTACCAGATCGTACTCCCACCAGCTATGGAGGCGATTTTCTTTACCCCATATTTTCTTCAGCATAAATTGTCAGCAGTGTTTTTGATTTTGGCCATTCTTACAGGTATAAGATGAAATCTCAGAGTTGTTTTAATTTGCAATTTTTAATGGCTAAGGAGGTTGAGCATTTCCTTAAGTGTCTTACAGTCATTTTAGGTTTATCTGTTGAGAGTTTTCTGTTTAGGTCTGCACCCTATATTCTTTTATTGGATTATTTGTTCTTTTGATGATCAATTTCTTGAGGTCTTTGTATGTTTTGATGTGGATTAGTGAATATATTTTCCCATTATATACGCTGACTTTCTATCTTGTTGACTGTATCTTTTGCTTTACAGAAGGCTCTAGTTTCAGGAGATCTCATTTAATTGTTTATCTTAGTGTCTGTGACACTGGTGTTGTATTTGAGATGTGCCAATGCATTCTAGTATACTTCCAAATTTTTCTTCTGTGAGGTTCAGTGTGGTTGATTTTATGTTGAAGCCTTTAATCCACTTGGATTTGAGTTTTGGGCAGAACAATGAATATGAATCTATTTTTATTCTTCTACATATTGATGTTCAGTTGCGTCAGCAACTTTTGTTGAATATGCTTTCTTTTTTATTTTCCTATCAACTGGCAGACTTGCAACTTAGATTAAAAGGATAGCTTACAAACTTTTAATTAGATTTACAATGACTAAAACCTTAATTATACTATTCTTATTGGAGATCTTGTGCCACTAAGCAAAATTCTTAAAGGGAGGTATTCGCAGGTAGAGTAGGCTATACAAAAACAACAAGTACAAAACTAATTCTACAGCAGTTTATGGCCAAAAATGGTTCACTTTTTATGACTGCACATTTCCATTTTGCCAGTTATGATATTAAATCCTTAATTTGAAACATTAGCTTGCTTAGTACAGAAGCAGGATGGAATCTAGGAGATATTTTGGCAGAGAACTGACTATGATCAATAAGTAACAGATTAATTGATAATTTTAAAATAGTGATCCTTGAGCAATTGCATTTGCTCAATTTAAAGGCCAGAATAATAATCTTTTTCCAGCTGATCCTTGCTACTCTTTGCACAACTATATTTTCCTTATGTTATAGCAAAAAATCCCGTAAAGGATGTTATGCTAAATTTCACAGATGGTTCTTCCAATGGAAGAGCTGCATATATTATTGTTAATGGTAAAAAGCAATTGTGGTATGTGCCCATGGCTCCTTGAAAAAAAATAAGAGGATAAAAGCTGCAGACAGATTCTGTCATGGTGACAACAATGCTACCTTTGCTAAGGCAGGGTGAAAAAGCCCTTTCACTGGATTAAGAAATGACCACCCTGTATAATTTGGGGGAGAGGATGTGTTTGTGCTTTCTTCACAAGAAGAAAATAAAGCTGGATGAGTTGACTGCATGTGTAGGAAAGGAATGGCAGTCCCGATGACATCATAGCTGCAAATACCCCTATAGAATAGGATGTCGTCCTGCCTTCCCTGCCCCCACAGAAAGAAATGCCTGATCCACTGGACCTGCTGCCACCACACTGCACTGCAGGATGCTATTGTGTGCTGTGTGACACTGAGTGGCTTCCGGATGCTCAGTGCCCACATAAGTCACATAGCTGTGATGACTACCATTTGCTGCCATCTGAATCCTCTTTACTTTGGAATCAGACTAAAAATGCAGACTAAACATTTGACTGTTTTAATATTTGGGACACAGAACTTATTTTGATTAAAATATTGGGCCAAAATGAGAACTAAGACCTAAACTTTACCGTCAGAGAAAGAAAGACTCAAAATAAGGAGTGACCAAAGCCCCTCTATATATATATGAAGGGGGCAGCCCAAGGGTTTGACTGATGCTCAGAGACTCGGACTGGTATTTCATAGCATCATTGCCATTGGACACTATCCCATCAGAAAAAACTTTCTTGTCTTTTGATTTGAATGGATTTAAGAAAATTGTGACATTTCCAATTGTGGATTTATTGTTAATTCCCATTCTGGAATTATGGCATTGACCTGGTAATTTTGTAACTTTTTTATAAGATGTTGAAAAAAGTTTGACATGTCTTATAAATGCTTGTATTTAACACACTTGTTAAGAGTTTAAATTTCGATACAGTCTAAAATTATTAAGAGGTGCTCTAGGCCAGCTGAAGACAGCATCTTCAACTCAGGTGATCCTCCTCTCCTTTAACTAGGTGTCTTTGTGAGTGTGATTATTTATAAAACATTATGCACTCTCCTGACAAGAAAGTTTGACTTTGAGAGACAGAGCCCAAAGGTATTTCTCTCCCTTAATTTCTTTGGATTACAGAGGTAAGCAGTCAGAGACAGGTTTGCAGCTTCTTCATCCTAAGACAGGAACTCACATAATTAGAATTCCTGTTCCAAAGACTGGTAAGTCTGGATAAATAAAGAAGTCTTTGCCTAAGACAAACATGATCATCTTTCCTTTTGCAGAAGCAAGTCTTTATTAAAATTAAAATTAAAGAGGGGAGTTGTAGAAGCCAAGAATGCAGGCCATTTCCCACATTTGTCTGAGCTGTGATATTAACTGGTGTATCTGGCACCTTCCGACACATGATGTGTTCACCTAGCTCCTTTGACAATAAAGCATTTCTGGCACGCTCCCAATAGGTGCCAGGATATGTTAATGCCATTCTGTTTCTTTTATTGTAAACTATGGGGTCACCTTTGGAAGAGGTGTTTTCAGTCTACTTGACAAAATACACATAAGCAAGATGTCATCTCCTCACTACCTAGGAAACAGAATGCTAATGAAGTTTTTTGTTACCTTCCCTCTCAGTTTATGTTGATATAAAAGCTGTTTGAAAAATAAATGCGGGTTATTTCAGGATTTGAATGATCACTGAAACTATTGTTTATTTCCCTTTTTCAGGTTGTTGGGGTCTGATGCCCCAACATAAAAACTACATTTCCCTAACTGGATCAGTGCAGATGTGTGTCAGATAATGAGTCACAGTTCACACAGCAATATCAGAAGGGAGTTTCAGGCTTCATTCCTTCCTGAAGATTACCTGCATTTATTATTCAAACACTTTTTATTCCCCCAGGTAAACCAAGGTGGAAGCTCATTAATATTCTCTTTCCTGGGGATGCAGTACTGTCATACCTGCAACTCAGTCACCAGCTTGGGATCCACACCTCTCCCCAGGCGGTCTACATAATAACAAAAGAGAAGGCACAGTACATTCTGAGCCTTTGTTAGGTGGCCACAGCTTGTCTGGCAGGATAGTGACTGCCTTGGAAACCAAGCATGGCCAGAGAACTTGGCTGTAAATATCTTGTATGAAATGTGGGCCTAAAATCCACTCCCTTTTAATAATTTTAACAAAACCTGTGTTTCTGCAACAGGACAGATCTATCACACCTGACTTGGGCAAAGTCTTCATTTACCCAAATTCTCCTGTCTTTGGAACATGCATTGATATATGTGAGCTCCTGTCTTAGGCATCTGGGAGAAGAAGCTTCAAACCCATCATTGACTGCTGATTTCTGTAAAGGAAAGAGATTAGTGGAGAGAAATATACTTTTGGGCCCTGTGTCTCTTAGCCATACTTCTTTGCCAGGATAAATCATAACGCTTTATGAATAATCATGCTCCCAAAGGCTATAGTCCACTATTTAAAGGAGAAAAGAATCACCTGAGTTGAAAATGTTTCTCTGCTGGTTCAGAGCACCACTGAACTCTAAAATTCTCAGCATATGCATCAGCTCCCAACATTCACAGTGTCTCTCAAACTTTTCTCAGTAGTTGCCAACAACAACAAAATCATAATTTTTAACATTGTTGGTCAATGCCAACTCTCCAAATATCTTTGTCCGTACCATAATTTTTAGTATCATTAGTCAATACTGACTTTTTAAAATTTCTTTTGATCAGTACCATTGCTTTTAGTATTATTGGTCAATACCAATTTTTCTCATCATCTTATATGCAATTGCAAATATCAGGTCACTACCGGTAAGAGTACAATAACATTTTGTTATTAAATACCAGTTTCAGTCTCTGAGCAGCTGTTAAGCCCTTAGTCTGCCCCCTTCTTAAGTGAAGAAGGGTTTTAGTCATTCCTTATTTTGAGTCTTCCTTTCCCTGAAGGGAAAGCTTAGGTCTTAGTTCTTAGGTTCAATATTTTAAATCATAATGAGTTCGATGTCCCAGAAATTAAAAACACTCAAATGTTCAGTCTGCATCTTAGTTCTAAAGCAACAGGTTCAAACCACAGCAAGTTGCAGACATCATAGTCAGATCATCTCAGCAGGGTCTCTTTGTC
>PVIU01030977.1:0-15473 GCA_004026605.1 Ondatra zibethicus | reverse complement strand
GGGGGGGGGGGAGGCAACAGCTCACATGCACATAGGTATACTGAGTCTGCAGTGTGCTCTAGTGTGTGGCTTCCTGGCTCCGTTATCTTTGAGATGGGTGTACCTTTCTACTCTGTGAGGGCTTTTCTCTTCCACAGAGAGTTGACTTTCCATGGTTTGTTCTTTCCAAGATTAAGCCTCTGGGAATGGAACCTGCCCTTCAGAGAGTTAAGGACTCAAGGACATACCTAATACTTGCTATATTTATATATTTTTATGTATTTTTATATTTATATATTTTATAAGTGTTTTATCTGCATGTGTGTATATGTGCCACATGTGCAGTGTCTATGGAAGCCAGAGATGGTGTGAGCATCCTGGAACTGGAGTTACAGAGAGTCGTGAGCTGCCACATGGGTGCTTGGAACAGAACCTAGGTGCTCTGCATAGCAGCAAGTGCTCTTAGCTACTGAGCCATCCCTCCAGCCCCTCCCTACCACTCTTTAAACTGAGTCCATCACACAGCACACTGCACTCCTGCCAGCTCCTGGCACACACAGGGCATGTGGGCACACACGGGCCTTTCAGGGATTGGTGTTTCCTGCTTCCCTTCTACTATGCCACAGCTGTCTCCTGTGAGCAGTGCTGACCCTCACCAGGCTACTATGCCACAGCTGTCTCCTGTGAGCAGTGCTGACCCTCACCAGGCTACTATGCCACAGCTGTCTCCTGTGAGCAGTGCTGACCCTCACCAGGCCTGTTCCTCATCCACTTCTCTGTCCTTGGGGATACCAGTGTAGGACCAGGACTCCCCGCCCTTCCTCTTTACCCCTCTGCCAGAACTCTACCAACCCTTGTCCTTGCATAGATTAGAGGCAGTACAAAGCCTCCTCACAAAGCCACCTCACGCGATCTTACCAGGAGAAAGGGGGATCCCCACACACACATCCCGAATCCCCGCAACACATCCATCATAACACCAGGCAGGGCTGCCACAGAAGGACTGCAGGCTTGGCTGGCCTGAAACTGCACAGACTAGGCTGGCCTCTGCCTCCTAAGGGCTAGAATTAAGGGTGGGAGCTACTATGCCCAGATAAAAGTTCCTACCCTTTACCTATTTTTTTCCTTCAGGCCAATACCATGATAGATCAGGGAATAGCAAACCCCAGTTTTAACTTGCCAACTAAAATCCAGTCCTTCAGTCTGTTTACAGACCTTCAGTCTCCCACTAGCTCTGCACTACAGAATGCACTCACACCATGGGAAGCATCAGGTCTAGGACAAACACAATGTCATCTTCCGGACGCATTTGACACCAAAACTTCCTAAGTTCTAGGAAGTTCAAGCGCTGTGCAAAGTTTGCCACTAGGGGGCGCTCTTCCCGGATGGACTAGTGTAGGTGACAGCAAATCTCTAAGAGAGAAGCAGTGTGCACCACTTTAGCCAAACTGAGGGAGGAAAACCCCCACACAGACAAGGGAAGAATCAACTGCATAAACCCTCAACATCCTTTCCCAATGCAAAGGGAAACAGCTAGGTACAGCAGTGGCCACAGGAATTTGAAAACAGGAAAAGAGTGCCCACAAGTACACCAGTGACATGAACACCACTGGACTTAAATAAGGGTGGCAAGGAAGGCTCACAACAGGCGGCTGGGAGCTGAAGAAACAACACCCAGCCCAAGGCTGAGAGCAGCAGGTCACTCACTAACATGGGACGGCACTCAAGGCTTCAGGACCAAGGCCCCCTTCCTGGGAAACACGAAGGACAATCTTCAGAAACAAAGTTAAGATTCACGTGGCCTTCCAGCAGACCTGGATCTGAACACGATCCCGTTGTGACTAGCAGTGAGTTACCTATAGTTCCCAAGATTGAAAATACCCTCCTCAGAAGGCAGTAAGAACTGGTAACAGTCAAAATGATCATCATTCCAGACACAGGGAAGGCCGTAACTAAAAATGTCTTTAAGACTTAAGTCAGGCACGTTATCTATAACCCCAGCACTCAGGAGACTGAGGCAGGGGAATTGCTTTGAATTAGAGGCCACCCTGGTGAATACCAGTTCAGGCAGGGTTACACTGCAAGAACCTGTCTCAAAACATCCCCAGCCCTGGCAAGCACTGCTCCTAAGAAGCTAGGCATAATGAAGCAGAATGAGGTAGAAAAGACCAATTATTAAATGTTGACTTGTTGACTACTTAGTGATGAACTCATAGCACGGCTTATACTGCCTACTTGCCAAGCATGACTTCACTTACTCCCTGGAACAGAAGGACCTGGTCAAGGCTGAAACAATGATTGTTGCCCCTAACAACCTGCCTGCCAGTACACTTCTATAAAATCTCCATCGCTTCTTCACACTGAGAATGCAAACTAGACCCAGGCCTGAGGCTTTCAGAAGCTGGCCTGGCTTCTGTCCACTCTCACTGGTGTCAGAGTGCTTATTCCAAAAAGATCCCTACAGCAGATGTGCTATCTGCTTGTAATGGTAGCACTCGGGAGGTTGAGGCTGGAGGATTATGTAGGCCAACCTGAGCTACAGAGCAAGTCCCAGGGTAGCCTGGGCAACATGATGAGAACTTGTGTCAAAAACAAAGGATTAGCACACTGACTCACCTCCATCTTCTGTTTGTGGCCAAGGAAGTTCAAAGTCATTTAAATTAAGTAAGTCGTCCATGTAGGTCCTCATTCTTCATATATTTCCTTCCTTTTTAAACAATTCCTTTTTATGTATGTGCATTGATGTTTTGCTTGCATATCTATCTGTATGAGGGTGTTGGATACCCTGGAGCTGGAAATACAGTTGTGGGAATAGAACCAGAGTCCTTTGGAAAAGCGGTCTCTTAACCTGAGCCATCTCTCCAGTTATTTGCATTTTTCTCAACCTGATTTTGTATTTACTTCTGTTTTACAATGTTTCTCTGTTTGCCCTAATATGTTATATACAAAACCAGGTAGAATGAGGTCAGACACACACACACACCATATAATCAAATGACTTTAAAGTACTGCAGCAGCCCTGCACTACAGTTCAGAGCTCTTGGTTAGAATGTTACACAGGATTATAAACTCTGCCTCTCAGATTTAAAAACTTCAGTACCTGCCTGGAATAAAAATAGTAACATCATAACTTTAGAAGCATCATAATAAAAGTCAGTTTTATTAAATGCTCAATTCTTAAAATTATTTTTAAAAATCCCATCCCTGTCCTGCCCTCCCTCTAAATAAACACTGCCTAAGAGCTATGCTCAGCAAACTCTGCCATCGATCTAAAACCCAGAACAGGGCTCCCACAGATCATTTGAGGTAGGAAGACCTACCCTAAATCCAGGCCACACATTCTGGTGGCACCCTAAAAAAGGACATGGAGAAAGGAAGCTTTTGCTTTTTGCCTGCTTGCTCTCACTCTCGTTGCTACGTTCATCTATCCTATTGCCGAGACATTCCTTTGCTGGTATTAGAACCTACTTCTTCAGGACTCCAGTGTAGGCTGAAGACCAGCAGCTCTCTAGGGATTCCTCTGGACTCTAGCACCAGATTAGATACCATCCAGTCCTGGCACTCTGATAAATCTCTCTCTCTCTCTCTCTCTCTCTCTCTCTCTCTCTCTCTCTCTCTCTCTCTCTCTCACACACACACACATACACACACACACACACACACACACACACACACACACACACACACACACACAAAATCAGTTCTGTTCCCTTAAAGAACCCTAAAATGATCATGACCCATACTTGCAAAGCCCTGGCAATACGGGGAAGGATGGAAACAGCTAACACAAAACACCAAAAACAAAAACCAAGAGAAGGGGCAGGGCAGGGTGGGGGATGCAGCTAAGTAGTTAACACTTGCTTAGCCCTGTGAGGTCACTTCTAGTCTCAGAACCACAGAGAGGAACAGGGATGCAGTCCAACCACAGCGTTGTAGTCTACGACAATTTATACACACTCAGAGTGCCCACAAAGTCAAGAGAACAGCAGACTGCACAAAGGAAGGTCTCCGCCGCTCTCAGGAGTCATTCGGGAGCCCAAACAGCTTCACAGTGCCAGCTTCTCGGCTGCTGTCGTATTTGCCATCTTTGTCATCACAGGCAAACGCCAGCAGAGGCCTCTTGGGGTGCCAAGCCACGGTGAAAGTCGGGGACTCACACTGCACCTCCCACAGCTTGTCTCCTACAAAAATCAACATAAAGAATGTTTTTTTTTTACTCAACTTTCATATGGAATATTTTTTTTAATAACTTATTTAATTTTATGTGCATTGCAGTGAGGGTGTGAGATTCCCTGGAACTGAGCTACAGACAGCTGTGAGCTGCCATGTGGGTGCTGGGAATGTTTGAAACGGGTCCTCTGGAAAGGCAGCCAGTGCTCTTAACCCCTGAGCCATCTCTTCAGCCCCCATAAGGAATGTGATTAAGCAGCACATTCATTAAGTACTCACATACAGATGTCACACACAGGTAGGTGACAGGCTCTATACGCCCTAGAAGAACAATGAACAGCTATCATTTACACCTTATAGAGAGGCTGACCTTTACTAAATCCAATGACGGCCCAGTAAGGCAGCTTTTTAAACTATTTATGAATGAGGGGGATGTGGTGTCTTAATAAACAGACTCTAGAGAAACAGCACACAAGTCAATGAGGTAGTTTGTCTCCAAAGACACAGACATCATACACCACAAAGTCTTGCAAATAATTTTTCCCAAAAGTTGACTCTTCTAATATGTTGAAATTATTCATGATTTCTTCCAGCTCTCCTCCAATTTTTCCCCCTAACTTAAGAATTAAGACTTATACTATCGGCAGATGGAGAGTAGCTCTTAGCAGCTAAAAGCATTGGCTCTTCTTCTAAAGGAACCAAGTTTGATTCTCAGCAGCTACACGGCAGTTCACAGACGTCTGTTTAACTCCAGTCTAAAGGAATCCAATACCCAAGAATCCAACCTTCCCTTTTTGGCCACTGTGAGTAAAAGGCACACACATGTAGATATATATGCAGAAAAAATAGCCATAAACATCAAAAAAGTTTTTTTTTAATTTTACAAAAGACTTAAGTGTAGTATACTTCTAACAGGTCAACTATATGGCTAACAAATTATATTGTCAACTATAAAGATGGATGCATATACATGCTTATGTATAAGTACATACTTTTATGTTTATATATATGAAGTATTTAAAGTAATTCTATGTCAGGGACAGCTATCTATGGCTTGTCTGAATAACTTCTAAGCTATGTGGACATACTCAGTGGTTTGGAGGCACTCACTACTACACGATTCTCACTTTTCTTTTCCTGCTTAATTCTGTATCATTTGTTATGGGGTTGGTGAAGATAAATACTTCACACAACTCAAGAAAACCAAAGCAATCATGAAAAAGCCTGAAATGTTTCCCAGGTAACCATGCAGCCTTACAAACTGAGTACTGTGCTGGCTCATCTATGTCACAAGCCAGAGTCAATGGAGAGGAGGGAGCTCCAACTGAGAAAATGCCTGCATAAGATCTATAGACAGACATACAAGGCATTTTCTTAACTAGTGATTGATGGGTAAGGGCCCCGCCTAATTTGGGTGGGGCCATCCATGGGTTGGTAGTCCTAGGTTCTATAAGAAATCAGGCTGAGAAAGCTACAAAGAACAAGCCAGTAAGCAGCACCCCTCCATGGTCTCTGCATCAGCTCCTGCCTCCAGGTTCCTGCCCTGTTGGAGCTGCTGTCCTGACTTCCTTTGATGATCAACAGTGATGTAGAAGTGGGAGCCAAATAAACCCCAAATCGCTTTGGTCATGGTGTTTCATCACAGCAATAGTAAGCCTAATTCAGATGAATACCCCGATAATTGAAGGTCCACCAGGAGCAGAAGCCAGGAGCAAACCCAGTCCCGGAACACAGACAGATCAGGATTGTACCAGCGACCAGATCCAGAGTCAACAATCTTCACCTCTCCACCGGAACAGGTACAAGGGAGTAACTGCTGAGCTAGTGAGCCAAAGCCAGAGACTGCTTCTCAGAAAATTAGGTCACAACCTTCCTCAACACCCAGTAATAGCACTTTTGGGTATATATCCAAAAGATGCTCAATCGTGCCACAAGGACATGTGCTCAACTATGTTCATAGCAGCTTTATTTGTCATAGCCAGAAACTGGAAACAAACTAAATGCCCCTTGATCGAAGAATGGATTAAAAAAAATGTGGTATATTTACACAATGGAGTACTACACAGCAGAAAAAAATAACGACAGCCTGAATTTTGCAGGAAAATGGATGGAACTAGAAAGCATTATTTTGAGTGAGGTAACCCAGACACAGAAAGACAATTATCACATGTACTCACTCATAGGTGGTTTTTAAACATAAGGCAAAGAAAACCAGCTTACAAACCACAATCCCACAGAATTTAGACAACAATGTGGACACTAAGAGAGACCTACATAGATCTAATCTACGTGGGAAGTAGAAAGTATAAAAAGACAAGATCTCCTGAATAAATTGAACCTTGGGGGAGGGTTGAAGGAGGGAGGGGAGTGGCAGGGAGGGGGGCAGAAAAAAATGTAGAGCTCAATAAATATCATGGGAAAAAAATAAAATAAACATACAGAGCTAGGGTAAAAAAAACAGTCACATGACATCATCACTTCTATGTTTCCCTTACTGCTGAGCTAGAACTTGGCACAGAACACGCTATATAAGAACCTGGGGAGTGGAATTAAACTGTGGGCATGTTAGTGTGGTATTAATTTGCAAGGCAGTATTAGAAGTTCAATTTGGATGTCTAAATAAAGCTTTAAAATCGAAAAAATAAAAAAAAATTATACAGAAAAAAAAACCCGATAATTTACTGCAGAGCTCAATCACCAGGTGAGCCAGTGCTGACTCGGTGGGACTGAGACGACTGCACATTGTGTGTGTGTCTGAAAACTGAAATAATTCTATTAAAATGAAGTCTTATTCTATACATTATCAGGACTAAAATCAAAATTCATTCTTACCTGTCTAAAATAGTCAGGAGTTATACCTAATATTATTTACTCCAATAATAATACATAGACAGAAAAAAAAAAAAGACTGAAAAGCAATGTACACAAAATTAGCAATAGTCATCTCTAAATTATAGACCTAAAAATGTGAAGCTGGCAGAGTAGCTCATAACAGCATTTACTAAACAAACATGGTGATCTGAGCTCAACCCCAGAACGCTTACTGTCCTAAAGGCCCTGCATTACTGAGTGGTTGGCTACACTCATCCAAGATTAAAAACCTTTAACTCTTTAACACACAGGCCTACTATCCTCTCAAAGCATTCTACATTCTGTAGATACTGGCCAGTTTGCATTGTCAACAACCTGGGAAGGGAGTCTCCCTGAACTTCAGTCTACAGGAGGCATGCCTGTGAGGGGCTTTCTTAACTGAGTGCCCTGAGGTGGCAAGACCCACCGGAGTGTGTTTCGGAGACTGGCCCCTGGACTGAACGAAAGAAGGGAAGCTGAGCACAGGCATTTATCCAAGGCTCTTCACTCTTGGCCATGATTTAATGTTGTCTGGCTCCCACCATGATGGTCTGTAACCTAACTGAGCCAGACCATCCTTTCTTCAGGAAGCTGCTTTCATAAGAGTGTTTTATCACAGCTACAGGGAAGAAACCAAGACAGATTATCACAACTTGGTGATAATCATGCAAAATGCAACAGAAAGGTGAATACTCCATGCTTTCTCACATTTGGGGGTGCTAGATTTTACAAATACATAAAAGCATGTATTTACGAACTACTTCAAAGTAGAAGCAAAACTAGGGAGCACAGAAAACTGACAAGAGAGGCCAGAAAGGGGGAGGGCATAGGGCTTGGGAGGGAATATGCACAAATGCCCAGCTCTTTGTCTCTTATTTAAAAAGCTTTTTACCCAAACATGACTGTGTATCACTTTAATCCCAGCACTCAGGAAGCAGAAACAGATGGATCTCTGTAAGTTCAAGGCCAGCCTCATCTACATCAAGAGTTCCAGGCCATCTTTGTAGTTAGAGCTACAAAGTTAGACTTGTCTCAGAAAAAATATGCTTTTTATAATGAGGAAATAATGCAATTGCAAAGCATTTTCCTACACCGCTTCCCTTCACACCTGGCACCTCTTCCTGTGCTTTCATACCATGGCTGCGTGAAACTGACAGTCATATCAACAAACTGGTGTCAAGACAAGTCCATTCCGGATAAGCTGGTGAAGTAGCAGTGTGCAGAGCTAAATGTGCCGACAGAGGCCTGAGGCCAGATATCAGACCCGAGGATGTACACAAAGTTACCTGTCTCCACTTCAGCTATGTCAATGAAATGATCCTCAGAGGCCGACGCCAGCATCTTCCCATCGTGGCTAAAACTGAGGGTCCTCACCGGCCAATCCAACCTATGAGAAAATGGACAGAAACATCAGAATTGCCCCAAGGGAGGCAGGAACAGTTAGTTTACCTGACAGGAAAGGCTGGGAGAGCTCCTTACCTGGAGAAGCACCGCACGCACACCAACTCATCGACATCCCAGAGGCTGACCAAAGCATCTGCACTTCCTGTGGCAAAGTATTTCCCCATGGGGTCAAACTTGATACAGATGCAGTTAGAAGGATGGGCATTGATGGACTGCACAGGCTTTAGTTCAGGGTAGCTGAGGAACAAGACACACAGCCATCAATGTGCAGAAAGGGACCGTGGCACTAAAACACCAAAAGAAAAAAAAACTTCCCTAAAAAAAAAGATTTGCTCAAGCCACTAAACAAGCACAACTCAGGCCTAAGTGTGAACCTATACCATTAAACACCAAGATAAACTAGTGAGGTTACTGGACTTCCCAGAAAATTACATCACCTCTGGGCTTTCTGAGAGCACCACATCATAGCAGAAATAAAAAAGTAAGAGTGGCACACCCAAGACACTGAAGAAGGAAAATGAAGCCAGTACTGTTATACCTAGCAAAACTATCCAATATAAGAAATACAAAAAAGCACAGTAAAGTACCTACAGGTTTATAAATATATCACTCCTTCAGTATGATGACTTTTGTTTTGTTCTGTTTAATTTGGGATACACAGCGAACACCAACCTCTCCACCACAGCATCTACGCCCCTCTGTCTTGCATTACTCACTGATACAGTCATAGACCCTACAGACCTAAATTTTAGCAGCACGTTCTCATTTTCTTATAGAACAAACATTTACTGAAATCCCACCATTAAGACAGGCACTCGGTTTGGCAATAGCAATGCAATGGAAAACAAGACAAGCACAGCCCTTTATGCCATGAAAATGCTAGTATGAGATAGAGACAAATAAAATACACACTATAATATAGAATTAAGAAATGCTTTCTATAGGAAGTTAGAAAGTGCATAAGATACACTAAAACCCTTCTCTTATCTCAGAGAAAAATCAGGATGGAAGGATGGGAGTTTACAAAGCAAGTTCCAGGACAGCCAGAGCTGTTACACAGAGAAACCTGTCTCATATAAAAAGGAAAAAAAGAAAAAAAAAAAGGATAGAAGTGAGTTGACGAGAGGGAAAATGATATTTGAGTTGAAATTTTAAGGGAGTCAATTAGCCACAATTCAAGTACATTAAGTCCCTGGGCCAGCGATCTGATAATTAACTGAGTCTTTACAAACTTAGCTCCCTGTCAGTCAAATAAGATGATACAATCAATACTAGTAAGAACTCAATAAAGGCTGGGCGGTGGTGGCGCACACCTTTAATCCCAGCACTTGGAAGGCAGAGGCAGGCGGATCTCTGTAAGTTCAAGGCCAGCCTGGTCTACAAGAGCTAGTTCTAGGACAGGCTCCAAAAGCCACAGAGAAACCCTGTCTCAAAAAACCAAAAAAAAAAAAAAAAAAAAAAGAACTCAATAAAATCCAGACTATCTGCTTCAAATGTGCCTAAAAGAAACTAGGATTTTTTTCTTTCTTTGTTTTTTGAGACAGCACGCTTCTCTGTGTAACAGCCCTGGCTGTCCTGGAACTCACACTGTAGAGCAGGCTGGCCTCGAACTCACCTGCCTGTCTCCCAAGTGCTGGGATTAAAGGCGTGTGCCACCACCACCTGGCTGAAACTAGAATTTTTAAATATTCTTCTTTAGGTCTTTTAAGATAGGCTCTCACCTAACTTATCTCTGTACCTGACACAGCACCCGTGCAGCCAGAACCCCTCACCTGAGAATGTTGATACAGCCATTGCCATTGGTCAGGAAGAACATGTTATTATCGTTATTCCAGGAAATTTCGTTGACCTCAAACTTGAACTGCTCTTCTGCTTTGGAACGGTGAGTCTTGGCATCAATAAAGGTCACAACGTCATCCTTGTTGCCCACAGCAATGGTCTGCCCATCGGGACTCCAGCAGATATTAATGTTCTCCCCTGGGAACCCAGACACAGTCCGTCACCAACATCACCCTTGCCCATCCTCCTCCAGAAGCTTATTCTGCTATCCTGGAAAGAAGATTAGAGCTATCTTCAGCGCTCACATCACCAGGTCAATGGAAGGAAGCAACCACTGGCCAAATGGTAACTGTGAGTCTCAGCATTTGCCAAAAGCACCACACCATGCCACTCCCAGGTACCATCCTAGTCATCAAGAGCCAGGCGTCATCCATGCTGAGCACATGAAGTTAAAATGCTCAACTTCAATGAATCGAAAATGCCATTTTTTTTCACACTTTACTATCTATAGTGCATTTTAAAATCTATCAGAATTTGTTGTGGGAGCTGGGTGGTGGTGACACACACCTCTAACTCAAGCACTCGGTGGGGGGCAGAGGCAGGTGGATGTCTGAGAGGACAGCCTGGTCTACAGAGTGAGCGCTAGGATATCCAGGGCTATACAGAGAAACCATCTCAAAAATAAAATAAAATAAAAAGACTTTGTTTTTTTAAAAAAAAAAAAGATTTTTGTTGTGGGGCTAGAGAAATGAAATGGCTTAGCACTTAAGAGCGCTTGTTGGCTAGGCAGTGGTGGCGCACGCCTTTAATTCCAACATGGGGGGGCAGAGACAGAGGGATCTCTGTGAGTTCGAGGCCAGCCTGGTCTACAGAGTGAGTTCCAGTACAGGCTCAAAAAGCTACAGAGAAACTCTGTCTTGAAAAACAAACAAAGAGCAATTGTTCTCCAGGAGACCCCAGTTAAATTACCAGCACCCACAGTTCACAACCAGCTGTAAGTTCATTTATAGGGGATAAGACGCTTTCTTCAGGCATCTGTACAAATGTGGCACACATACTTGAAAATGAAACAATCAGGCAGAGGTGGCACACACCTTTAATCCCAGCACTCTTGGGAGGAAGAGGCAGGTGGATCTCTGAGTTCGAGGCCAGCCTGGTCGACAAAAGCTAGTTCCAGGACAGGCTCCAAAGCTACAGAGAAACCCTATCTCAAAAAAACAAAAATAAAAACAACAAAAATGCTTCTGAAAAATTTTTTAAATTGGAGTCAATTATGATAGCTCAAGATTTAGAGGATACTATATGACATGAACAGTGTTTAAATGTAATGCACAACTTTTCAATCACTTCTTCAAAACCAAGATCATCCGAGTTTTAGCCATTCTAACCTGCCAGAACCTCCCAAACTCTTTATGCCTTCGCGCATACTATTCTTTTTGTACTGTTTTGATTGCTTGCCCTCTCACTCTGACCAGGAATTACTACAGATGATCAAAACAGCTCAAATTCTATTCTTCCTTGTCTCCTCCAGGCAGACATAAGTATTCCACCCTGATAACCCACAATGTAGAGCACTAGCTACAAAGAACACAGTAAATGGTTGCTGACAATTACCCTAGCTTTTCCACGAAGTTACCTTTGGTGTTCACGGTGGCAATGCATTTTGTAGTCCTCACATCCCAGATGCGAATGGTTTTATCTCCAGATGCAGTGACAAAGAGGTCAGGGTTGCTTGGATGCCAGCAAAGCTGATCCACACTATCTCCATGTCCCCGGTAGTTGTTTTCTTTGACCTGAAAAGAACCCAGAACCCACTTCACACAGATGTACCTGGCTCCACATGCAACCTAACTTAATCCAGTCCTTTCTGAAACTTCCGCCCGTGAACTGCTCTGAGCTTCGACACCCGCCATTCCTGCCCTCCCTATTTTCTTTCTATCACCCCCATCATCCCAATCCACCTGTCCATTCCCAAAAGCCGTGCTATCGTTTTCTTTTTAAAAAATAATTTATTTATTTTTGTCTTAATGTGCACTGGTGTTTTGCCTGCATATATGTCTGTGTAATGACGCCGGATCCGATGGAACTGGAGTTAAAGACAGTTGTGAGCTGCCATGTGGGTGATGGAAACGGAACCCAGGTCTTCTGGAAGAGGCAGCTAGTGCTCTTAACCGCTGAGCCATCTCTCCAACCCCATGCTATCATGTTCAGATAAAACCTCCTGGACACCCTAGGGACTCTACCACTCCATCAGTTCCCAGCCACTCCCCGTCAGGGATTCCTTCCCAGGGCTCTTGGAGACCCTCACCACTCCCAGCCAATTGATTCAGCTTCCCCTGGCACACACCTCTTTACTGCCACTAGGTTCACACTCAGCTCTCCACCAGGCGGCCTCACCCCACCCGTCCCCACCCCCCACTCTTCCAGCCCCATCACACTCTTCCTCATCACCACCACCGACAGGTCACGCTCCTATCCATTCCTCTGCCCCTTCTGCATCCTTAGCCAGAGCTAAGCCCTACAAGCTCACCAGTCGGTCCTTCTCCAGCAAGAACACGCTGGCAGTCTTGTCGAAGGACCCCGAGGCCAAGCGACGGCCGTCGCAGCTCCAGGCCACCGAATGCACCTTGGCACTGTGCGCCGGGAACTCGCGCGTCTTGCTGTGGCCTCGGAACAGTTCCTGCATCCCGAGCACGTAGCGAGACGGGCCACTGCTCATAGAGCACCAGGCCACCATCGAGCCGGGACCGCTTTGGGGGGGCGGCGGGGGCCCGAGAATTGACGTGGGTACCGCCATGCCACCCTCAGCAAAGACTGCGTACCGGCAGCTAGATAACTGGGGCTGGCGCCGCTGCCGCGCGCATGCGCACGGAAGAGCGCCGCGTCGCTCGGCGCAGGCGCGTCTTACCTGGGGCGGGGACTACAAATCCCAGCATGCAACGGGCATCCACTTTCCCTTTTGGAATAGCAATGATTGGTCCCTAAATTTGCTTCGTTTTGGAAGAGTTCAACTTTTTTAATGGTCTTCTTACCTGTATTTCTAGTATTGTTTATTCGAAGAAGAGAACCAAGATAAAGCCTCCAGTTTACCTGCCAGTTTATCTTTTTTTCTTTTTTGTTTTTCCAAGACAGGGTTTCTCTCTGTAGCACGGGTTGTCCTGGAACTCACTCTGAAGTCCAGACTGGCCTCGAACAGAGATCCACTTGCCTCTGCCTCCCCAGTGCTAGGATTAAAGGTGTGCAACCACCATCACCGGGCTAAAATTATCCTTTTTTGGTGTGTTGTTTTTTTCACTACAAGACCCTCATCCCTCCCCTAAAGCAGAAGGCCATAGCTAGTTCTGGCTCCAGGAGAAAGGTTAGCTGTTTGTAAATGTAAGGAGTTGATAAGAGGCATGGGTTTGTTGATTTGGGTTGGACAAGGTTCCTTGGATGATTTGGGATTTGGTTTGTTTGGGGGTTTTGTTTTGTCTTTTGGTCTTGGTTTTTAGAATATATTGCTCATGCATGATAGTAAATTCAAAAAAAAAAAGAGTGAAAAGTAAAATGGCCGTTTGTGTATGCCACACGCACATCTCAGATCCTTATGTCTCTCTTAAAACAAAAAATTTCTCAAAAAAAAAAAAATCCAGCAGAAAAGAATCAGTAGTGAGAGCTCCCGGAATGAGCAAAAGGTGCTAGAGAAGAGCTGCGAGCTCAGGAGAGGGAGGAATAGGCTCAACATACAGCATATACGTGTGTGAAACCGCCCGTATGCAGCCAACTGCGGTGTCGCGGGCTTGTAACCCCAGCACTGGGGAAACAGGGGCACGCAGAGCCCCAGGACTCACTGGCCAGCTGTCTAGCTTCTTTGGCAAACTCCATGTTAGTGAGAAACCCTGTCTCCAAACAAGACTATGAACATGCCTGAGGACCGACCTCCATGGACTCCAATACACACAGATGTGCATACACACACCCACAAAGCACAAACATGTACACATTCGTACATATACATGTAATTTTTTTTTTGGCTTTTTATGACAGGTTTTTTCTGTGTAGCTTTGAAATTCACTCTGCAGACCAGGCTGGTCTTAAACTCAGAGATCCACCTGCCTCTTCCAAGTGCTCGGATTAAAGGTGTGCTCCATCACATAAAAGAAAATAGAGGTCGAGAGATGGTTCTGTGGTTAAGAAGAGCACTTGCTGTTCTAGCAGAGGATGGTGTTCTCTCTCCAGCACCCATAAAGTGGCCCACAGCTCTTGGTAACTGCAATTCCAAGAGAGCTCCCTCTCTGGCCTCCACTGGCACCAGGCCCCCATGCAAAAAAACGCTTATTCACACAGGATTAAATGGTTTTTTTAATAGTGGGGGAAAAAAACGAGCGGCCTTGCAAAGGCAAGGTGAGCAGAACGTCTTAGCAAGGTTTATAGCAGGATGCAGCATTCCTCACATAATTTTTTTTCTATGATATTTATTGAGCTCTACATTATTCTCTGCTCCCCTCCCTGCCTCTTCTCTCCCTCCTTCAACCCTCCCCCCAAGGTCCCTATGCTCCCAATTTACTCAGGAGATCTTGTCTTTTTATACTTTCTACTTCCCATGTAGATTAGATCTATGTAAGTCTCTCTTAGTGTCCGCATTGTTGTCTAAATTCTCTGGGATTGTGGTTTGTAGGCTGGTTTTCTTTGCCTTATGTTTAAAAACCACCTATGATCCCCAACGCATAAGAGCAAATAAAAAAAACCCACCTATGAGTGAGTACATGTGATAATTGTCTTTCTGTGTCTGGGTTACCTCACTCAAAATAATGCTTTCTAGTTCCATCCATTTTCCTGCAAAATTCAGGCTGTCGTTATTTTTTTCTGCTGTGTAGTACTCCATTGTGTAAATCTACCACATTTTTTTTATCCATTCTTTGATCGAGGGGCATTTAGGTTGTTTCCAGTTTCTGGCTATGACAAACAATGCTGCTATGAACATAGCTGAGCACATGTCCTTGTGGCACGATTGAGCATCCTTTGGATATATACCCAAAAGTGGTATTATTGGGTCTTGAGGAAGGTTGTGTCCTAATTTTCTGAGAAATCGCCACACTGACATCCACAGGGATGTACCAGCTTGCATTCCCACCAGCAATGCAGAAGTGTTCCCTTTTCCCCACAACCTCTCCAGCATAAGTTGTCATCAGTGTTTTTGATCTTGGCCATTCTTACAGGTGTAAGATGGAATCTCAGAGTTGTTTTGATTTGCATTTCTCTGATGATTAAGGATGTTGAACATTTCCTTAAGTGTCTTTCAGCCATTTTAG
>PVIU01030976.1:0-15435 GCA_004026605.1 Ondatra zibethicus | reverse complement strand
GATCTCTGTGAGTTCAAGGATAGCCTGGTCTACAGAGGGAGTTCCAGGACAAAGATACACAGAGAACCTGTCTCAAAAAGCCAAAAGTTAAAAGTAAAAATAAAAGAAATAGAGGTTAAAATAAAGCTGCATAAAGATGGAAAATACACAGAGAATCTTGATACTGTATGCTATTATGCTCTCTTTGAATTGTTTGAATGCTGAGGAAGGAGCAACAGCTGCTAAAAGATATTTGCTTATAAATGCTGCTGAACTAATCCAAGATAGGTATTTTGAAAATACCTTGACAAAATTGAAGTCAAAAGGTATATTACTTTGGAGAAGAGATTTTGCTTTTGTTTTCACAGGAAATGAGAGGCTGTGGATTCATTCTGAGTTAAGAAAACTCAAATTTGATCAAGGAAGACCACCTGAGAAATCTCCGGTAGGAACAGATGGCCCGGATGTCTGAGTTCTACATCCAGAACAGATTCAAGACTGCTGACTGAGAAGATCAAGCCTCACAGGATACTCCAGTCAGGACTTGATCATAACTCTAAATCTTCTTTGGGTCCCCATGAGATTATCAGCGCCCCCAATCAGCTGGAAGTAGGCTGGAATACTACGCCCACATTCCCAAAAAATGGACTATGGATATTTTTCTTTGTTTAAAAAAAAAAAGAGGGGGAAGTGGTGCGGGAGAATTGTCTGTATTCTGTCAATCATGATTTAAATAAATGCTGATTGGCCATTAGCCAGGATGTATAGGTGGGACAACCAGACAGGAACTAGAGGCGGAGCAAGGAGAATAGGAGAATTCTAGGAAGCAGGAAGCTCTCTGGGCATTCCTGCCTCGACCACCAAAGAAGCAGGATGTGACCTGCCCTGCTGAGAAAGGTACTGAGCCATGTGGCTAACATAGATAGGGATAATGGGTTAATATAAGCTACAAGAGCTAATGGGAGGCCTGAACTAATGGGCCAATCAGTTTATAACCTAAAAAAATAAAAAGGAACTGGAAGCCTGTAATCTCTGCCTTAAGTAATGTGTGAATGTTATTTTAAAAAATAAAGAGCCAGGCGTGAGTGTACGCCTTTCATCCCAGCACTTGGGAGGCTGGGGCAGGTGGATCTTGAGTTTGAGGCTAGCCTGGTCTACATGGACAGTCAGACCTGTAATAGAGACCTTGTATCAGAACAAAGAAAACAAAAACAAAAAAAAACAAGCAAACAAATAGACAGGCAGGCGGGCAGGCAGACAGACACAAATTACTGCGCCACCACCCAAACAATAAACAAACAAAAAGCGAAACAAAATTTAAAAAAGGACTGGGATAGACCACGCTGAGTGTAAGCTGAGTTTTTGATATAAACACATATGGATCTATCAGATTTTTTTTGCTCAATTGAATTTATTCATTTATTTTATACCCCTACCACAGTTTCCCTTCTGCTCCTCCCCTTGCTCTCCCTCCCCTATCCTTCCAACCCACTTCTCCTCTGTTTCTGTTTAGAAAGAGGCAGGCCTCACATGGATATGAAACAAGCTTGGCATATCAAGGTCAGACTAAGCTCTTCCCCTTGTAGCAAGGCTGGGCAAAGCAACCCAGTATGAGGAATAGGTTCCTGTCAAAGTCTTAGGGACAGGCTTTGCTTCCACCACTAGGTGTCCCACAAGTAGGTCAAGCTACATGACTGTTACACATATGTAGAGGGTCTTTCCAACCCTTAATGTAGATATTTCTAAGTATGGCCATATCAGGATTGTTTGACACAACATGTTTTTGAAAACTGTGACCCCTGGGTAACTATGTTGGACTAGGAGTCCAAGCTCTAGGGAAGGGTTGCTTCAAGACACCATCCAGACACCACCATTGATGCAAAAGCATGAGGATTTTATTAATTCTGTCGCGACAGGGTCCTTCAGCATTCAAGAAGCCAGAAAGACCCCGATAGCTGTTAGAGCCCATCTTTTAAAGCAAAAGGCCATAGAAACAAGGGGGGAGCCTGAGGGTTGTTTTCCAACTAATTGGATTGGCTTATTCAAAGGGCTACTAGCAGTGATTGGTTTGTGCCAGGGGAGGAGAATGGTTGTGTGATCAAGGGAGGTAAGAGGGAGTCTCTGTGGGTCATTTTGCCCCTTTCCCAGGGACTGAATCAAAACACCAGGAACTGAGCCAACACCTAAGGGTTATCTTGCCCCTATTCAAT
Source organism: Ondatra zibethicus (assembly GCA_004026605.1). NCBI lineage: Eukaryota > Metazoa > Chordata > Mammalia > Rodentia > Cricetidae > Ondatra > Ondatra zibethicus. The sequence goes on along the minus strand of PVIU01030976.1, from coordinate 13,246 downwards.
AGAACATTTACAAAGACTCAGGGAGATGATGGAAAATTCCCAACATTCGTGTGTGGATGACTGTCACGTCTCCAGGAGAGAGGTGTGTAATACTGAGAGGCCTCAGAAATGCATTTAGAGCTGAGAGGCCTCAGAAATGCATTTAGAATCTTTCAACTATGCATGTGAGCCTCGTTTCTACCTTCAGTCAGTTTTATCCTGAAAGTCACTCTCAGGGAGACCTTTGTGGCACAGTGAAGGGACACAGGGTTTGGACTCAGGAGGCTGGCATTGAGATTCAGTTCAACCCACACCTGTTAGATAACTGTTAGAGATCAATAGATCCTTTATGAGTGCAGTTGTTTCATCTCTACAAAAAGAGACAATAAAACCTACTTTTATATGTGTAATCCTAGCATCTGGGTGACTGAGGAATATATATAGTCAATATGCATATTGGAACCTGGTCTCCACACAAACAAGCAAAGGATCTGGGTGTGGCTAGCACATGTCTGTAATCCTGGCACCCAGACAGCTGAATTAGGAGGGTTACATTGCGTTCATAGCCAGCTGGGGTTACTTAATGAACTCAAGGCTAGTCTCAGAAGCTGTGAGACCTTGTGTTGAAAAGTCTAAGAAAATCAAGAAAGACCAACCAACCAAACAAATGTCCTTTCGTTAGTAAGGCTTATAAATAACATATTAAAGCATCCGTGACCTAAAATGATTGCTCATTAAACAGTAGCTAATGTTTGAGAAGAAGAACTACATCCATGACATGATTTCCTGATTTTCTTTGCTGTGAACACAATGGGTCAATATGTATGTGTAATATCAATATCTTAATCTAAGATAACGTCTTGAAATTATGGAACGATTGTTCCCCAAATGCTGCAAAGGAGCCCTTGGAAACCAACCATCTAATTCCATCTTCCTGTCAGCCCTGAAAAGAAGATAACTTACACATTTACTTTCCTTTTCATGGGCAGATGGCCGCTGATGGAATCTGAGCAATTTATCAAATAAGCTGGAAAAAGACATCATTCATATTCAGGAGATCTCAACAGACTGGAGTGATAGGCTAAATTAAACAAGATGAACTGTTTTACGGAAAATTGTAAAACCTATCTATTGGATTCTACTTCTTCCTTTTGTTTTTGCCCAACCTGGAAAGGGAGAAGTAGCAGGCTTGGGGTCTTCCTGTGGCTGAAGTTCAGTGTGAGCCATTGTGGGATCCAACCATCCACCAAACAAAGTGATCTTAGTTCTCATAAAGAGAAGTAGGAACGGCAGAAGAAGGAAGGCGACCATTGCTTTGCTTATCTCCACAGACCACATGCCTACAGTGGGATGACAGACTCCTAGGAAACAGGGTGTGCAAATGCCACATGCCAACAGCTTTATGCTGAGCTCAGATGTAGCCTCTGAGCTCTTTCTTTCTGCACAGTGTTTAAGGCAGCTGGGTGTTTTGAATGGAGCTGGCGTGCAAGGCATTGGAGGCCAATGGACTGAAGACCTCTCCCACCACCTCCATCAGAGAGGGACCGTGCTTATGCCATAAGTTTCAACCTTTTAACAGCCACAAAGCTTTGGGATTGCTTTGAAGAGCTCTCTCTAAATGGAGACAAGGGTATACACTCTGATTCTCTCTTTGGGGGAGAATTAGAACTGGGAAAATAGTTGCAAATCAGGTAGTGTGTGTTGGGGGGCAGAACTAGAAGTTGAAATGTTCTCTGAAGGTGGTCATGCTGTCACAGAGGCCGGACGAAGAAATAAGGAAATGCAAGACAAACAGAAACAAGAATGAGGAAGCAGGAATCTTTAGTCACAGCAGAAATGATAAAAGAGGCAAAGTGAGTTGATGGTCAACTGAGTTGTCCTGGAAGAGGTACAGATGCTTGGCCATCTCTGCTTTCCCCAAGAAGCTTCCCAAGGCTTTAACTCGAGGGTCATGTTATGCCCACTATTGAACTAGTTGCTACTACTTGAGGTGGTCTGAGGGACTCTGTTCTCTGTAAAGAGAGGACACTCATGGCTCCATGTTGGCGAGCCAGAGGGGCTCACTAAAAGATAGATTACGAAGGCATATAGGTCTGGGGGTTCTCACACTGAAGGAATGTTCAGAGGAGAGAGGATGCCTGTGTGGAGCAGTGATTCTCAGAGTGGGGTACCCAGACAGCAGTAGGAACATCTAGAAACTGTACATTTCTGCATCCACCTTAGACTCGGTAGCACGTGCCCTCTTTTTTTTTTTAAGTGTTTTTTTTGAGGCAGGGCTTCTCTGTGTAACCCTGGCTATCCCGTAACTAACTCTGTAGCCCAGGCTGGCCTTGAACTCAGAGATTGGCCTGCCTCTGCCTCCCGAGTGCTGGGATTAAAGGCTTGCGCCACCACCAGGTCACATGCCCTCTTGTTATATTCTGGTCTAAGTGGTGAATTCCTTCAGCACCAGTGGCTCAGTCTGCTTCATTGAGCTTGGTCTTTTCAGGTACTTAAAGGAGTCCAGGGAGGTATGGTCTGTGATACAGAAGGCAACATGGGATTCAGAGAATGGGAAAAAGGAGAGAGCATGCAGCCCAAGCAGCTGTGGGTGCCTGGAGGAGGGCGGGGGCTGCTTGCTGGGAGTGAGCTGCATGTTTGTGCTTTTTCAAGGACAAGAGTGTGGGCTTATAACCTCCAGATATTGTAGAAAGCTGTGGTGTTCTTGAGATCAAGACAAGCCAGAAAGAGGAAGTGTGAACTAGGCAACAGGCATTGCAAATCAGGAAGAGGGATTGAGGATGGGCATCAGAGCCTTTGTTGCCATGGTAACACTGGGGCTAGGGAACAAACTAATTGTGTTTTTAGGAACCTTTCCTGAGACTTCCTGTGGTGGTCCTTCCTGAGTTAGGGGTCCGTTCTGAATCCTCCTTTTCACCATGCAATAAGAAGCTTCTAAGAGTGAGAGTCTACCTTGTCACCTGCTCATGGGGACCCTATGTAGATTTAACGCCTCCTTAAACTGTCTTCAGCAAAGCAGAGACTCCAATGCTCTGACATTGGAGCGTATAGGTACAGGACTCATGAACATCATTTCAAGCATTTGGGGATGGGAAGCCATCTCTTGACACTAATCTCAAACGTACCTGTTGTATCTCATGGGCATGTGAATGCGTGGCCATAAGCAAGCTGCTTTTCTAACTTAAAGCACTGTTTTGGGACTGAGATGCTATCACTGAATCCTGTCCATGGCAAACACTTAGCCTATGCCATTAGCATTGTTCTTGTCTTAATATGGAGACGCACTCCCGAAGTTCAAGTGAAGAGGGTTGTGTAGATTGTACCAACCCTGCTTGACAGCTCCAGAAACAGAGGCAAGGAATCTTATGATCCAGTATGAATAAATTTCCTTTCTGGGGTCTGTGAGGACCAGATGGGCAAAGCAGGCAGTGAGGCCAAGCCCTGGCCAAGCTTGTAGTCATCACTGTTTAAGTGTCCAAAGCAGGTTGTGTTCCTGATGCTTTTGTCTCTATTGTGTTTTCTGCTCGGCCCAGCCTGGAATTCGGAAGGGCTCCAGGAAGGAATTCCTTCAGCAATTCCCTTCCTCTCTAGCCAGTTGTCTCACTGACCCAGGTCTGATTGACAGGGGGTCCTATCCTATTGAAGACTCTCTTTTCATTCTTAGATGGTTTTGAAGAGAACAGAACAGGAATGTGAAGCCAAGACTGTTTGGATGGATAAGGACAGGGCTCACCGGGTGGTCGTGGCGCACGCCTTTATTCCCAGCACTCGGGAGGCAGAGGCAGGCAGTTCTCTGTGAGTTCGAGCCCAGCCTGGTCTACAAGAGCTAGTTCCAGGACAGGCTCCCGGGCTCGTAACCTCAAATTCCCCTTTCACTTAAATTCCCCGAGACTCTTGTTCCCTGTATCTTTAGCAACTTTGTATCACTTCTCTCTGGGTCAGCGTTTTGGTGGACTTCCCAAACCCTGGGTGGAAGGCACCTGTGGGAAGTGGGAAGGGATGTCAGAGTACAAGTCCGTTTGTCATAAGAGGGACCATGCAAGGGAAGGTTAAGCCAGCTGCGTTTTCCACATGCATTTGGATTCTGCTTCCTTCACCCTACAGGCAGCTGGGGCCCGTGAGTCTTGACCCTCATCCTAGGGTCACGGAACATGTTGGAGAAGTTACAGCATCCTGGGATAAGCCCAGCAGCTTTCTTCTTTTTCCCTCTCAGTCTCTGCCTCCCACCCCCACATCATTTCCTGCCTGGGTTGGTACAGCCAACAGCCAGTGTTCCTTAGCCCTGTTATTTAAAAAAAAAAAAAATTCAGCCATCACCATGGTAACCTGCATCCTGCTCCATTTCAACCAGAGATACAAAGAAGCAGTGAAAGAGAAAGTTTAATAAGATTTTTTTTTAAAAGGAATCTTACTGACAGTGTCCATCTTTTTGGGAAACAGAAATAGTCCATTTTAGTGCATTATCAAGTGCCATTCATTTTATGTCCTGTGGTTTCCAGAGGGTTCAAGTCATTGCTTGCTTTCTAGGGCTGTTGTTGCCACACTTCCTTCTTTAGAAAGGGCCGAAGGCTATTATTTGGTGTTTAGACTTTTTGTTTCTTGCTTGTTTTCAGACAGGGTCTCATTTAGCCCAGTCAGGCCCTAAACTTGCTGTGTAGCCAAGGCTACCGTCTTAGTTTCTATCACAAGTGCCGGGGTGATAGGTATTCCGGGTGCTGCCTGCCATGCCTGGTTTCTGTTTTGCTCTTTAGAAGGAGTTGGGGTGGGACTCATTCTAGAAAGCACCCAGGCTTTTACCACCCCTGACATCCAAGTCCCCGCATCATAGCAGAATGAAAAAATCATTTCCTCCACAGTGCCACTCACGTTTCTGTATATCTAGTGATGGTTCCAAGCACACAGAGATGCTTCTGGGTCTTTCTCAGGGAAGTCTTGCCTCTGGTCTTATCAGTCTCCATGATTCACCCGGAGCTGAGAATTCATCTGGCTTATGCTGGTTAGGGTATTTTTTTCTTTCATCGAATCACTTACAAAGGAAAACCCTTATTGAGGCATTTTCTCCATCATACCCCATCCTGTGGACATGACTTTGGGGGGCATTTTTATTGATGTAGAAGGGCCCCGCCCACTGTGGGTTGTGCCCTCCCTGAGCATGTGGTCTGGGAGGTAGACGAAAGGTAGCTGAACCAGCAGCATTCCTCCATGGGCTCCACTTGAGTTCCTATCTTCAGGTTTCTGCCCCGACTTCCTTCCATGATGGACCCCGATGTGACGTGAAAGCCGGACGAACCCTTTCCTCCTCAAGGTGCTTTTGGTCATGGCATTGTCATAGCAGCAAACCAGGAGATGGTCTCTCTGACACTCAGGGATAAGCCCACGACCCAAGGGACACCAACGCACACTCTTCTGGACGATGGCCTGGCAGGACTGAGAGGGTCCTGCTGTTTCTCTGCAGTGAGAATGAAAGCCTAGAGAGACAGGAGACACGCCCCCCCCAAGAAAAAGAAGGAAGCTTCCCACATGTGGAGCCCACACAGGAGGAAGCAGAACGGAGGGCAAGAGTAGCTCCCATGGTTTGATGTCCTGGGCCAAGCGAGTCCCAGACTCCCTTCATAGCCTACCATCCTTTCTCTTTAAGGCAGAGGTTGGGGCTTCTTACAATGTCCCATCATCTAAGATTCTTCTCTATGGAAGCAGCGACAATTGGGGCCAGTGGGAGGGAGGCGAGGTGGCACACAAGGTCAAGTCGTCTAGGTGCTTGCAGCCTCTCAATCTGCCCTTCAGCTCTTAGGTCTCTGTACCAGACGAGCCTGCGTAGGCTGTCCGTTGTTACATTGTGTGAGAATAGGAAAGACTCCTGCCGAGCTCTCTGGTCCTAGGAGGCGGGGAGCGTTTGGGGAGATACTCAAGGAGGTCACCACTTGCTGAAGTTTATGTGACTTTTATAGGCTAGAAGAAGCCAGAGACCAGAGACAGGGACACCTCCTCACCAGTTTTGCCTCATTCAGCCATGAAGACCCGAGACGCAGTTGGCCCGCTTCATCCACTGAAGCCCACCTGTAATTCTTCTGTAAACAAACACAACCCAGTCATGAACCCAGTACTTAAGATTTCATTAACTTTACCGAGCAGCATTTATTAGGGCGTCCTATGCAGTAATCCCTTCTTGGGGGACACAGAGCTGATACTGGACAAGGTGGTCTCTGTGTTTGTCCTCGGGGCGCTTTATGATGACCTTGGAAACACTCAGAGAAACACAAAGTTAAGGACTGTGGGGCAAAGCTAGTGCTGGATGCTATGAGGATGTAAGATGTAGGACCTGTCGCCCGCAGAGAGCTGAAACAGGCTCAAGAGCCAGCTGCACCCAAGGGAGGGCATGTTGCGGGTGGGGGGTGGTCAGTGGGTGCCAAGACGGGCTGGGAGGCAGGGCTTTGGGTGTGCTTCTGCTGGTGTGAATTGGAATACACTATGACACTGCACTCTTCTGCCATTTTAAGTCATCCTAGTCCCCTCTGCATAGCTTCCTGGAAACCCCTTAGATACACAGTCCTTAGGTGTCTTTATTGGTCTTGTCTCCTTTCTGCCTAATGAGTAGTCTGCAGAGAGTGGCTGCAGTACAGTTATTCGCCACTAGAGGGCAGAAGTACCAAGGCAAAGGACTAAAGAAAGGCACCAAATGAAGCTAGCTGGTTGAAAGACAAGAGTCTGTGATGATGGGAGACAGTTCAAGTCCTGACTCTCGGCTCTCTTTGTTTCATCTAGGATACATCACATGCCTGCTTGTTCTGATGACTTCATGCAGCGCAACGCATTGGCTACAGATATTAGGGCCTGAAAAGAAATTTCGCAGAGGGACTTCTGATGTAGGATCCCATTGGCCGAGAAGCAAAGCAGAGGTATCTTGGACAGGTATGAACCTTTCCTAGTTCTTAGAGAGAAGTTCTTGGGAACTGTAAAACCTCAGCCTCCTCTTCCAACACTGTGCACGATCTTTTGGAGGAAGCCTAGGAAGTCCACCTCTCACTGGACCTAAAGTCCTTTATAAAAGGCCGAGGAAGCTGGGTGGTGGCGGTGCACGCCTTTAATCCCAGTACTTGGGAGGCAGAAGCAGGAGATCTCTGTGAGTTTGAGGCCAGCCTGGTCTACAAAGTTGGTGCCAGGACAGGCTCCAAAGCTACACAGAGAAACCCTGTCTCGAAAAAAAAAAACCCAAAAATGAATGAATAATGAATGAATGAATGAATAAATAAATAAATAAAGGCTGAGGGGCTGTGTAAAGTCCTTCCCTATTCCAAGGGGGCAAATGGCAGAGATGGCAGAAGGGCGCTGGGTTTCTGTAGACTCCTCGTGCAGCGTCTAAATCCAAGGCTCCTTCATGTCTACGCAGTTTGTTTTCCTGTCTCTGGCATCTTTACACTTCTGCACCTGGCTGCACTTTACACACAGCAACAAAGACCTCGGAGTGGAAGTTTGGCAAGAGGTGAGAGAGGTGCCCTTTGATGATGGTGAAGTCTGATAGTGGATGTTAGTGAGCATCTGTGATAGCTGAAGCTGTCCTGAAATCCACATAAAATCCTCACATATCCCTCACCAGAACTAACTGAACCGGCCTAGGCTGCCTGTCTGGAATGGTGTAGACACACGAATACTCTGGGCACGAGGCATGGCCGTATCATTCTAGATGATATTTAAGGCCAGACAAGACTAATTCTGGTGATGCCAGGTGGTGGAGCTTCCCCTCAAAGCGATGATTTTGTCTTAGAAGGAATCCAGTGAGCCCAAGGTCTTATGCCCCCATCTGTACTTTCTGCTGTCCCACATGGGGGAAAGATGGTAGATTGGCTCCTCTGTGCATACTCATCCTTAAAAAGACATGGAATTAAAAAACCAAAACAAATCAAAGAAAGTGGTGCTAAAAAAGCTTCTATAAAGTCTTTAATCCCAGCACTTGGGAGGCAGAGGCAGGCAGATCTCCGTGAGTTCAACGTCAGCCTGGTCTACATGGTGAGTTCCAAGAACAGCTAGGGCTACACAGTGAGACCCTGTCTCGAAAAACCAAACAAATTAATAAATAAACAAGCAAACAAACAACCCCCACTAAACTTAGAGCTTCCTATTTCCAGCAGCCTCAGTGTCTGGAACTCACCTCCCCAGAATGCAGAGGGGAGATGCGTCTTTTCTTAGCCTGTGCTTGCCGCTGTCTAGCTCAGAGTGATCCTGCTTCATGTTTCTCAGCTGCCTGATTGACAGTAAGTGGCTGCTTACTCCCCCATGGACGTTCTCACTCAGCAGGATTTTATAAACACCTCCAGTCTCAAGGAACAGGGGTTAGTATCATTTCCTCCCTTTAAAAATTGCTTCCATGAAGGTAAGTTCTTATTGCTGAAGATGGCGTGCACTTCAGAAACAGGGCGTAGAGACCCCTAAGCTGGAGCTGACCTGAATGCCCCTCCCCAAGGACTAGCTTTCATGGTACCAGAAGGCACATGCAAGCTTCCAAAGGAGAGATGCAACCAACAGTCCCACCCAACTATGACCCCAATGAACCACATCGATGACCAGCATAGCGCGATAACCCCAAGGGTACATTAGTGGCACACACACCTTGGCAGCAACCATCAGCTCTCTAATTGGACTTAAGTCCTGTTCAACAAGAGGGAAATCGTGTCCAGCCCTGGAAACCTAGCTAACTACTCAGTGCTAGTGAAATCATGGTTACTGGAGAAGAACCTACAACTGTTAATTTACGAAACCATCACAATCCCTAAAAATCTATAAACGTTTGTCCTTACGCTCGCGGGTAAGTGCAGTCTTTACCCCACCAGCAGAAGAAATTTTTCTTTGCAGCAGATGGAGACCACTCCAGAAAAAAAACCACGGCCAATAAAAATGTAGCATTGTGGAGCCCAGTCCCGATGAATACATCTACAAAATGCTCCCACATTTGAGGCGCAGGGAGCATTGTGGAAGAGGGGGCAGGAAGACTGTGAGAGCCAGAGGATCGGGGACTTTGCTTAAGGTTGTGTCTTCAAGTAATATCAGAAGCTACCCTTGTAAAGTCTCGCCATCATGATTGCCCAAATGTGAGCTGAACAAGGATGGCACCAATGGACATTCCAAAATGGGCAGGGAAAGCCCTGGAGGCATCAACCCCACACAAAGAACTATAGGCATCTGAATAAAGCTGAGAGCAGGAGAGATGGTCCTCCCCAGGGAAGAGTCCACCAATCAGGTGTCTGGTGCCAAACTGTCATCCCTGTAAACATACATACAAGTGACATTGTTCAGACTAAACAGGCTATATTTAGGAAATATATTATATATGTAATATATAACAAATATTTCCTAAGTATAATATACATTATATGAAATATATTCCTAAATATTTCCCATCTATCTATCTATCTATCTATCTATCTATCTATCTATCTATCTATCTATCTATCTATCTATCAGTCTACCTACCTATCTATCTATCTATCTATCTATCTATCTATCTATCTATCTATCTATCTATCTATCTATCTATCTAATCTATGCATCCATCCATCCATCCATCCATCCATCTATATATCTCCAGGCAATGACAATTAGTGATAAAAGAGGCCATGGATTTGAAGGAGAGTGGGGATGTGTATATGGGAGGGTGTGGAGGGAGGAAAGAGAGGGGAGAAATGTAATTAAATTTTAATCTAAAAATACTTAAAAATTACTTCCATAGATGATCACTTTTTGTTGGATGGCATCATCCTCAGAACCTTTAACAACTGCAGCTTGTCCTGTGATGATGCCCCCAGGCACCTATAATGGGCAGGACCCTGCTGACCCTGCCCATGGTACATCCCTGCAGGTCACTCTCCTTTACCTTGCCAGGGAGGAAACACAGTGTCTTTCCCATTAACTTCTCCAACAGTCCCAATGCTCAGCGAAGAGAGACGGCTTCTGAGCTCACCTGAGACCTGCGTGAGAATCCAGACTTCGGGAATGCCACCTGCTCTGCTATCTACTCATCACAGAGGGCAGTCAGGAGAAGACAAAGGCAATTTACAGAGCAGTGGAGAAAATGTTCACCATTTTGTGTTCTCTGCATCTCTGTGTTCTGTGCTTCAAGCATCCAAAATACTGTCCCCAGATGGTTGCTCGTATGCACATCTGGTCTGATTCTCTTTCCTGTGTCCCCAAGCAGCAGTGTGAATTCTCCACACCCTCTTCCTGTCCTGGTCCTGCCCCACCTTTGTGTTCCCAGACTGTATTTCCCAAGGGCGATTGGCACATGCGGACAGCAGCCCAGTCACAAGCCAGCTAAATATACCCCCCCCCCCCCCCCCGCAGACAGCAAGTAAACCCCTGTGGTTATCTGCTCCTTTGTTTCGGTTATTATCCTCCCAGATCAAACTCCAGAGGAGGGAGGTTCATCCCTGCTGGGCAGGGCCCGTGGGGTGTGTGTATCTGACAGGGTAAACCAGGGGAATGCAAGCGCTGTGAGTCAGTCATATCCTTGCAGCAGTGTGCAGGGCCTGCACTTCAGACAAACCCCGCAATCCCCAGACTCTGATTTTCAAGGCAAGTCGCTGCATGTCTCGTCCACACGGGAACAGATGCAGTAGTTTGGTGAGTTGGCTGCATGCAGCCAAGTCCAGGGACACAGATTCAAGGACAGAGGCTTGCTGCCTATACTGCTCTGCCTCCCTTATAAGAGGGAGACAGGTAATGGAAGTAATAGAGACATTACAGGCAATGGAGACAGGGTGGGCAGAGGGACTTAGGTCTCTGGCTGTCCAGGTAACAGGGAATGGCGGTCATGGCGACTGTGAACCCCAGGGAAATGTGTTCTGAAGATGACTCATGGGCGAGGCCCAATGCTGCATATTGCCTTCCATCTGTGGGTATTCTTAATCAGAGCACAGAATGGGATCTGCAGGGAGCTTCAGGCTCATTTAGGGCCAAGATCTGTTGTGCATGGTGTTTAAGGCCAGACTTGTTGTTCTATTCAAATCTTATATGCAAACGGTCCAGGAGTAGGATCAAGGGAGAAATTAGCGTTTGGAAAGGCTCTAAGGGTTGATCTCTGTTGGGGATTCACAAATTTCAGCTCTCTCCTTACGGATAGCTAGGTTCCACGACAAGAGCATGCCATTCTGCATTTCTTCTGTGTCTGGGTTTCCCCCAAGCCTCTCAAGAGTGGTGGTTCTCAAACTTCCTAAGGCTGCGACCATTTAATACAGTTCCTCATGTTGTGGTGACCTCCGACCATAAAATTACTTTCATTGCTGCTTCATAACTGTAATTTTGCTACCGTCAGAAATTGGAATTAAATATGTGAGATCAGGATGTCTGATACGTGACTCTTGTGAAAGGATTTCTTTTGGTCCCAAAGGGCCGCGACCCACAGGTTGAGAACCACCGCTATAGAGGTTCATCTTCTCTACCACTGCATATGGTCCCAGGACCACTTCTTTTCTGATACTGTATTCCCTCCCCTAACGATACAACCATAGTCGCTTCAGTTCCCACCTCTGTTATTTGTTTGCTTGTTTGTTGTGGTTTCTCTTTTTCTCTTTTCTCACTGTGACACCTCACTGGCCTGGCAGAACTCACTATGTAAACCAGGCTGGTTTTAAATGTCAGAGATCCTTCTGCCTCTGCTTCCCAAATCTGTGACAAAAGGATTCGTGCCTTTAATCGGGGTCGACTTCCCCCTCTGTTCCTAGGCCTCACATTTTCATACAAAAGTCACATGTATTCCTCCACGTTCGGTGGTCTATCCGACGTCACCGTTAGGATGCCTCGAAATCAGGATGTTGAGAACTGAGCCTGCCATCAGCCATTTGTGCCTTGTTTCCTTCTGATGCTCCTTATCTCTTTGAACAGCATCACTACCCAGTTGAACAGGCCAGAGATTTTATCGCAACTGTGTACCATGTCCCCTGTCTCCAGATGCCGTCCATAGCTTTGCCTTGGTGATTTGACTCACACATATTTTTAACCTGCCCACCTTTTCCTTTTATGACTCTGACTCCCCAACTGCTTGGACCAACAAACTGACCCAAACCCCTGATTCTTTCCCTTGAATTCATGATAACTCCCAACTAGCCAAAAATATATCCCTCAAAAGGTGACTTGAATTCTTCATTCCTCTTTCCTCCAGTGTTCCTGATCTGATGTTTGCCCGTTGGTGACTGTAATAGTTGAAGATAGCAAGATTCCAACATGCCTGTGCTCTCACTTTCAAAGCAATTTTGCATTTATTCTTTTTAAATTTGTTTTTAGTTAGCCTGCTGTTTTTCTTTTTTTTTAGTTTTATTTTACATTTTTAGGAAACTGTGAAAGTTTTTTTTTATTTTAAAGATTTATTTATTTATTTAATGTATATGAGTACTCTATCTTCATATATGCCTTTATATCTGAAGAAGGCATCAGATCCTACTATAGATGGTTGTGAGCTACTATGTACTCACTGGGAACTGAAATTAGGACCTGTGGAAGAGCAGCCAGTGCTCTTAACTGCTGAGCCATCTCTCCAGTCCTAGTTAGCCTGCTTTTAAAGGATTTCATTCACACACACACACACACACACACACACACACACACACACACACACACACATTTCCTCCTTATTTGACATCTCCTGCCCCCATTCTCTCCAATGAATGTATCTTGATCTTTTCATTTTAAGGAACTTACCTTTTTTTCTTAGAAATAGCATCTGAGAGATGAATTACCTCTTCCAACACTGGACAGTTGAATGGACCAAAAGATCCATCTTGCTCTTCAAACTAACCATTGGATGAGGCGGACACTCCTTAGAGACCACTCTTCCTCAACATCCTGTGAGGCCAAGTCTGCAGGCTTTAAATGGAGGTTGTACAAACATTTTAAATGACACTTTACAGAGGAGGTTGGGAGAAGGTTTGAAGTGATGTTTCTCTTCTCTGTGGGATTTACACTCTCTTTCTTCCTTGGCCTTTCTGTCACGGTCACTTAAGGATCAGAGCTCATCTTGTCGGTCATCAGGGAAAGGGTGACTGGTTTTGACTTTTCTGGGGAAAAGAATAAAAGTGAGAGGAATGAAAATCTCATTGTTTGACAGACAGTAATGAAAAGCAAAATAGTCTACCATGAAGAAAGCACCAGGACCACAACTAACAAGAGCAGGCGAGCCACAGGGAAGGGGAATGGGAAGACACAAACCAACCAGCCAGCCAACCAGCCAGCCAGCCAACCAAACCAGCCAACCAACCAAACCAACCAACCAACCAACCAACCA
>PVIU01030975.1:0-15385 GCA_004026605.1 Ondatra zibethicus | reverse complement strand
ATAAACTCAACAGTATACTTTTTTAGATAATTTCTCAGTATTCTTTGACTGACAGTGAAGGAGTACTTGACTTTGGATTGAATTTTGACTGTCAAATTAATGTCCTTTTCAATAGTATTAATTTTTCATCTAATTTTTAATTTTTGATGGTATGTTTCAGCTGGCTGTTCATTATTCGTCTGTAAAGACTGCATCATTTCTAAAACCATTTTCTTATTGACATAATTTGAAAAATAAAACTAAGTCCAGTATCCAATAAATGGATTTATCAGGAAAACCATATAAGCCTTTCAGAATTTCATCCATAGTATAAGCAAAAAGATTATCAAATTCCTAGGTGGTAATATTGTCTGCAATTATATAAACTTCATGTTTATTGATTTATTCATTAATCAAATAGTTACCTTTGTTATGAGATTTCAGAAAATTTTTGTATGATATAATAACCTTTATTGGCCAGCAGGTGTCATGGTTGCAGCCATGTGGTGTTTAGTGTGGCCTGAGCAATCCTGCTCTGCTTTGATTCTGCACATTAATGCCTGGTTAGGTACTGACAAATATGCTTTGTTCTTTGCTTAAGAGCAATTAAATCAGTTCCCCTACATGGAGACAGTTTTGTTTGGCTCAAGGAGCCCAGAGCCTGCGAGCAGGGAACACAAAATGGAAGCTACGCATGCACCACACATGTTGCTAGGTAGAGGAAAAAGTGCCAGGGGGAAGCGTGCACAAGCCTGGAAAATTTCCAATTTGCCATGTGTTTAGTTTCACTATGGCAGGGATTCTGCCAAAAAAGATAAAAATTAGTAGGTGAAATCAAGCCAAGTGAGCATGGTGGGTGACATTCTGGATCATGGACCTTTTATGCCTTTTAGGCCAGTCTACACTGTAGGCACGGAATTGGGATCCACATGGGCGACAGATGAAAATGGATGCTAGAATGTAATCCCACACTAGCTCAGAATTGAGTTTAATAAGGAATATTTATTTAGGGGTAGACTCACAGATCACAGTCCTCTGTACAAATGGGGAACAGGAACCAAATCAACAGCTGGAAGAGAGAGTAAGCAAGTACATTACAATGGCCAAGTAGGCTGTTATGTTAAAGGCTACTGGCTGAAGGAGTTCCTACAGCATAAGGTTCGTTAATATGATTTTCATCATAGTGTTTTTGTTTTATATGCATATCAATGACTAGTAATATAATCAGACTTTGCATTGCATATATACATATTATATATTTTATCTACCTATATATAGAGATAATTGCATATATATATATTTGTCTTTTTGAAGTACACATTCATGATCTAGATGTCCAAGTCTTTTCAACTTTAACGAAGTAAGAGTCTCTTCATAACTTTTCTACTACAAGTTGATCATAGAGAAAAAATATTACTAAATGTAGAGAAATCTCATTTATGAAAAAGAGATTTTTTTACCATCATAAAAGCAAAATATATTTTTATCTTACTCTACAAACTTATCACATTGTGTCTTATTTGATTAATTCATATTCATTTATTGGGGGACTTAGTGATAGTACTTTGAGCATTATTAACTTTGTTTCATTTTGGATATTTTTCAGTAAATTGTTCATACCTACTTTTTCTATTCTTCTTTATTACAATAATATTTTATTTTATCCTTATGATAGGTCTCTTTTTCCCATGTTATATATCTTTCTACCGTAGACTTAATACCTTTAAAATATCATATGAGGATTTGGACATGTGTGCCTGCATGCCAATACCATGATTTGCCATTATCAGTCAGAGAAAAACTTTTGAAAGTCGTTTCTTTCCTTACACCCATGTGGGTCCTCTGTGCTTAAACTATTTGGAAAGAAAATTTTAAAATTGGGTTTTTCCTTAAAGAATATTCTTGAATGTGATAATTCTGATTTTTCTGCAGAAGAATAAAAAGCATAAATCTGTTAGGGTGACAAATCAACTGGAACTAACAACTATCTTGAGGGAATTTAGTTTTTAAAAGTTAGTGCATCTATCTGTTACCAGAACTTCTTTTCTGTAAAAGCTTCAGGAACTACAGAATCATCATGAATATTGAATATTCACCAAGAATTTGTGGGTCCTTGGTGGCAAGGAAAAGGAAATGAGTATATATATATATATATATATATATATATATATATATATATATATATATATGTGTGTGTGTGTGTGTGTGTGTGTGTGTGTGTGTGTGTGTGTGTGTGTGAGTGTGTGTATGAATCTAAAACTATTGAAATTAAAGTTAGTTTAAGAAGTATGAATACAAATTCTTACAAAGAAAAATATTTTCACATGTGGAACATTCTGTCTCTAATCAGGGATATAAGTGTGACTGCTTGGAGTCTTTTCTCATAACATATGCTTTTCCTTATCTGAATGCAAACTGCTTGCATAAAGAATACTCTAATTGATTTTATAATATTTCATGCACCATGTATTTGACTTATCAATTATACATATTTTTATGAGAAATATTGTCAAAATTCTATGATAAATGTTTTGCTTATACACATTTTACAGACAAGGAAGTAATAATAGAGTCATGGAAAAGTTTCATCAAAGTACAGGACATTATGCATGAAGGTTTCTATTGCTCTCTACTTCTTTTCAGTGTATCCCAAGGCTCACTTTAGTGATTAAAATTAAATTGTCCAAGTGATCTCTCTTTAGGGCTTAGAATATTTATTGACCACATCAATGATACATATTTGTTGGTTGTGCTATAAATTAGTGAAAGTAAATTCATTCATTGTAGAATATTAATATGTTTGAAAAGAATATACAGGCACTGGCCCTAGGAAATTGATGACTATTACTATGTCTGGAGAGCAAGGAAAATGAAAGAGGCATCTAGCTGATTGACCCCCACCTATTTAAACTTCCTGCTCATAAAAGCTTCCCTTTATCTGTTCCACCTTTTATTTCAAAACCCCTCATATATTCTGCCTTGATTTCTTTTATATTTTTCAACTTTTTATTAATTGTCATTACATACACATGTATGTGCTCCCAAATACATAAATGCAGCAATATGACTGCCTAAGCATGACCTGAACAAGAATGACACTCACAGATATGTTAACATGAATGAAGGAAATCTTTCAAATTCTACAGTAAGAATTAGAGGAAACAAAAGAAATTTGGTAGAGAAATAGTCTTCCCCAGGGAAGAGCACATCAACTGGTTATCTAATAACAAATGGTCAGCCCTGAAAAATGTATAATTTTTTAAACTGTTCAAATTTGTTGGAGGAGGTAGCTTTTGAGACAGGTTTTCTCTGTGTAGCCCTGGCTGTCCTGGAATTCATTCTGTAGACCATGCTGTCCTCAAACTCACAGAAGACTGTCTGCCTCTTACTCCCTGAGTGATGGAATTAAAGTGTGCCCCATTTAAACTGTCTAATTTTAACGTAATTTAAGTAACCATATTTATTTTCAATTATATCACTTCAGATATAGTTACTTTATTTAAAAACTCTTATGATTTGTTAAAAAGGAAGTGCTTTGTTTTGTTTTGTTTTTGCTAGCAATACAGACCTAAAGTAGAAAATAAACATGTCACTAAACAGAGGGGCACATTTCTAACTTATGCAAAACAGGACAATTTAGTGTTAGCTTTTAAACTCTCTTGTTTTCTCCTTTTATGACTATCTCTGAGCAGCTTACTCAAGCTAAAGTCTTTGTCTAGTCTTCCATTCCATTGCAATAAGCATATGAATGGTTGATGAATAGCTTTCAGGACACTTGCAAACAAAATGAAAACTATTGATATTCCTTCTTACAGGTGTCTTAAGAAAAGACTTCAATTTTTTAAAAGCTTAATATATTTGCATTTTTTGAGTCAAATGAAAGAAAATATTTTCAATGAGGAGAGACATACACACTTGGAATCCCTTTGCATTTCTCAAATTCTGGTTTAGTTCAGTGCAGAGATGTGGATTGACTTGAAATTCAAATCATCCAATTGTCTTTACTACTACAGTAAAAAAATTTATTAACTTTACTATATTGGTCAAGAGCTAAAATTATTGATTGTTAATTTGGGTCTTCTTTTAATCAAAGGAATGCAGCATAGTATATCAGGGTACTAATAATGCCTTATCATGCACTGTGTATTAAAATTATAAAGATATAAACAAACCTCTCCTGGGAGACCTTCTGTTCCTGCTTCCACAGATGTTCCTGCCACAAGGAAGACAAGTGTATATTGTGTGGAGCTGGCAACGCTGGAGCTGTAATGAAATGATGATGACTTTAGAATGTCAGTGCAGAAGATGACAATGGGAAATTAATGCTTTCTGTTGAAAAACTTTGCTTATAATTGATCTCTGCTACTTTTCAGGTGAATGTTGTTGTCTTGGGTTTCCAGGGAATGTGTGTATAATGATTATTGCTTTTCTTAGAAAATGACAACTCGTTAAGATGACTATCTCCCGAGAGGCTTACCTATTAATATGTTTGTTCATCTAAAGCAGGTAAACAAAACAAGAGGAATTTAGAATTGCTTTATCCATGTGAAAAATAAATTAACTAAATAAACCATATTGAAACACATTGTGTAGAGGAAGATACCAGTGTGATATATAAGACATGCATATTAAAACACCTGATCAAATAGAATTCACAAAAATGTAAGGACATTTCTTTACAGAAACATCCAACAGACATGCAAATTTATATGAAGTTGCAAACATGAATGAGACTCAGGATTGAGGTTATGTTCAGACTTGTGATCAAAACTGTTATTAAGGATTTATTTTTCTGTTGAAATTCCTGGTGTCATATAAACAACCAATATAATCCTTTTTAACCTTTTGTATAAGTTTTCCTTTTGTAGTGGTATTTTTAATTATATTCACAATTATAAAGCATAGGTAACAATTGTGAATCTGTTTTAAAAGTTAAAATCTCTAGAATTTCATAATAGCTGTGAGAGTTTCATCCATGTTCTGATGCCAGGAAAGGAGATGGGTCATAGAAGGTTGAGGAATAATTTGAGGAGACTGTGGGTAGCTATCAATCAATATGACATACTTTATTCACCAGCACATAGTCTTTTAGGCAATAAGCTGTCAGCAAATACCCAGGCATATGCCAGGACACATGGGTTTAAAACAGTCAGGAAAACATAACATAGATGGGTCCTATAGAGTTAGACACACAAGCATATAGACAATCAGGCAGGCTGACAGGACAGAGGCAGAGGGATCAAGCAAAGGATGGGCCTCTGATAACAAAGTCAGAACTAATCAAAATGACCTTCTTGTAAAATAGTTATACAAAGTAAAACATCATTCTTTGCTTTTGGGTTTCCTAGACATCAAGGGTCAGCCATTTTTCACTAACTCATAGCATCTTAGTCTGGCTATCAGTGTCAAAATATCTAAACATAAACTTGACCTTAAACCCTCTGCTCCCATCATTCTCTCTCTTTTTTGACAGTTAGTGCTTAATCAAACCAAGCACTTATGGTACTATTTGGGCTCATAATCAATAGTGAAAGTATAGGAAATAACACTTTTTGTTATTATTTTTTAGGTTCTAAGTCTCTGTATGTAATTGGGCTCTCAGGCCCATTAGGAACTTAAGTCCATATATAGTGCTCTATGCTCTTTTCATTCTCCATGCTCTTAAGTTCCTTTTCAATAGCCATGTAATTTTAACATACCCTATTTGCTGTGTTAGTCAACATTTGATTTTGCAAAATAACATTCATTGATAGTTTTACTATTGCTGCCTTTCCTGTGACTTGTGGGCTCCTAGAGAAATGGTCAGTGTACTGGACATCTCTCTTCTGAGGGCCTGTATCTTATACTCCTGTGTGTATTGTGCTGATCTCAAGACCTTTCATGATTACTATTTAGGTGTCCCTCTTTGGTACAGATCCATCAAGTCATTATACTTTGGATTTACTCAACATTCATCGCAATGACTTTAGAGTTGTTCTCAGAACAACTAACTCTCAGAATCACAGCCACAGATATCAGATTTGCAAGAGAATTGGAGGTTAGCTTAGTAACAACAACATAAACATACAAAGTGAACAGCTATGTCAGAACTTCAAGTTCTGAGTTACCAAACTATGACAAATCATAGAATTATATAAATATTCCCGGATATGGCATATCAAATTTCCACTGTAGACCTTTCCAGGTGATGGCAAATTGTACTTGGTAATTACATATTCAGTCCATCAGGTACATGATAGATGGCATGGCTGTGTGGGTAGAGCCACCTTATGCAGTTTTCAGTAGTGCCCAATCATCTTCTAGCCTGGTTTCCACATAGGCCTCACAGAGGCTTACACACTGCCTAAATTATAGCAGCATAACCAGCAGGCAAATTGTTCTAGCAGTAAAATAAAACTACTCCTATAATGCTGTAGGATATCCTACAGCCAGTAGCCTTTAAGTTACCCACCCATTTGAGCATGGCCTCTTATACTATTTATGTAAATGTAAAGCTTGCGACCAGTCTCTTTTTCAGCTGCGGGATTCAGTTGCTGTTCTCCGTTCCAGCAGAGGATTCTGATTTGTGAGTCTACCCCTATATAAATAACCATCTATTATTCTCAATTCTGAGCTGGTGTAGGATTTCTTTTAAGCATCCTTCTTCATATAGTTAGCAATCCTTAGGAATGGAGTTGAGGGTGGTCCCTCACCACTGTCTTGACACTCTTCATTCTCAATTTTTACTCAATCCTGTTTGCTTGAAAGTTTGCCATACTTTAAATAATGTTTATCCCTAAGATATATTAAGCAAGGGGAGAAATATACTCTGTGTGTAGCCAGGGACCAAGTGATGCATAACTAACATCCATGTCACTAGTTTGATTTTGATCACGTGGCTGCCATATAATTGCTGCTGCCAAAGGAAAGAAACATAGGTGCCTATGGACTAATGTATGAGACAATTTCAATATCAATGAGGGCTAACATCCTCTTTACCTGAGTGTGAAACAATGAATGGTGACCCCAACATGAAACTACCAGTCTTATGCGGTTCCAGGATACATTGGCCCCACCTCAATGTTATACTCACCCATGGAGGGAGTTCTATCTGTTGAGGTCCAAAGTACTTATTAACATTTAAAGAGCTCTTTGTATAACTGCTGGGATCTGTAGGGTGGGCATCAGTAGTACTTGAAGAGTTCTTAATCACCAGGTGTATAGCTCCCACATTCGCGCTCATTGTTTCTAGCAGAGAGAAACTTTGTTTTTTTCTTTTTGGTTTTGGAAGACAGGTATCTCTATAGCTTTGGAACCTGTCATGGAACTAGCTCTTGTAGACCAGGCTGGCCTTGAACTCACAGAGATCTACCTGCCTCTTCTTCCAGAGTGCTGAGATTAAAGGCATGTGTTTCCACTGCCCAGCTGTGAAAGAAAATTTTAACACTGGGAAGCCTTGAACTTTTTCTTTTATCTTTTAATTCAGTGTAGGAGATTACTTTACGCATGCTTTCTGACAATTTTTCATCTTCAGGACAAAGCAGGCATGCTGAATGTTCACTCAACTCAGTGTGTATTCCTAAAAATTTCCTATTCATAGGACTTGTAAGCATTGTATTTTTCTCTTCTTTTCATTTAGTATTATTTTTTTTATTTTATTGAGCTATATATTTTTCTCTGCTCCCCTACATTCCTCTCCTTCCTTCAATCCTCTCCCATAGTCCTCATGCTCCCAACTTACTCAGAAGATCTTCTGTTTTTCTATTTTCCATGTAGATTAGATCCATGTATGTCTCTCTTAGGGTTCCCAGTTTTGTCTAGGTTCTCTGGGGTTGTGAATTATAGGCTGTTTTTTTTATTTTTGCTTTATGTCTAAAAGCCACTTATTAGTGAGTACATCTGATATTCGTCTTTCTGGGTCTGGGTTACCTCACTCAAATGGTATTTCCTAGATCCATCCATTTGCCTGCAAATTTGAAGATGTCATTATTTTTTCTGTGATATAGTACTCCATTGTTTACGACATTTTTCTTATCCATTGTTTTGTTGAGGGGCATTCAGATTGTTTCCAAGTTCTGGCTGCTATAAACATAGTTGAACACATGTCCTTGTGGTACAATTGAGCATCCTTTGTGTATATACCCAAAATGGAATCGCTAGGTCTTGAGGAAGGTTGTTTCCTAATTTTCTGAGAAATTACCATACCAATATCAAAAAGGGGCTGTACCAGTTTGTACTCCCATCAGCAATGTAGGAGCTCCCTTTACCCCAAAACCTCTCCAGCATAAGTTATGAGTATAATCTTGGCCTTTTTTAAGGTGTAAGATAGATTCTCACAGTTGGTTTGATCTGCATTTCTCTCATGGCTAAAGATGTTGAGCATTTCCTGAATTGTCTTTCAGTAATTTTAGATTCCTCTGTTGAGAGTTCTCTGTTTAGGTCCATACTCCATTTTCTTATTTGGTTATTTGTTCTTTCAATGACCAGTTTCTTGAGTTCTTTGTATATTTTGTGGATTAACTCAAAAAAATCAGTAGCCCACCTTTACACAGATCATAAATAAGCTGAGAAAGAAATCAGAGAAATGTCACCCTTCACAACAACCACAAATACAAAAAAAATATATCTTGGAGTAACTCTAACCAAGCAAGTAGAAGACCTGTATGACAATAACTTTAAATCTTTGAAGAGAGAAATTGGAGGGGCGGCGGGAGGAGGCTGGCTCCAACTAGCAGGCCTAGGGCCCTCCACCCACAGTCTCCCAGCACCGGGCTCAGACCGCACCACCAGGGCCTGGAAATGGGTCAACAGACCGGCCTCCAGTTTCTCCGACGACACCACCGAGGTGTGCCAACCCGGAACCGAGCAGGTGATACTCGGTCCGGCGACACCTTCAGGAGTGGGCGCCGGTGAAACCTGCTCTGCTTGCCTGCTCCCAGAAACCTACTATGGATGCAAAGAAACCCGTCTGCGTGTGTTTTTAACCTCAATTGCACAGAAGGAGCCACTGAAAGGGTGAAGAGTAAATTTAGTTACAGAAGGGAGCTGGGGGAGATCGGCGATCCAGAGAGGTGAGTGTGTGCACACCTGGCAGGAAGGTACCCACAAGGGAGAGCAGACACCACCAGCCCCTGCTGCAGGGGGCCTCTTTGTTCCACACGACTCTGCCTTTCCCCCACCCCCTGCAAGTTTGCCCTTTCCTCTGTGGGGGTCCTTGGCCAACCAGGACCCCCTCTTCCTGTGCTGAGATCAGTGATCCAGAGGGGTAAGTGTGTGCACAGTGCCTGGTCAGAAGGTCCCCAGGCGCCAAGACTTCCCTGACGGCAATCAAAGGAAGAGATGGGCAGGCACCAATGCAAGAACTCCTCCAACAACCTGACAAGCGACATTATAACACCAGGATCCAGGGGATATGCAACAGGAAGACATGAACTACTTAATCCAGAAAAAGTAGAAGAAATCGACTTTAAACGTGACATTATGAAAGTGATAGAAACCATTAAACAGGATGTGAAAAACTCCTTTAGAGAAATGGATGAGAAGACTACAAAAAGTTAGGAGAAATGAATAAATCCTTCAAATATACCCTAGAAATGCAAGAAAAAGCAATCAAAGAGGTAATGGAAACAGTTCAAGCCTTGAAAGCTGAAATGGAGGCAATAAAGAAAACACAAACCGAGGGAAGGCTGGAGATGGAAAATCTGGGTAAACAAGCAGGAACTACAGAGATAAGTATAACCAACAGAGATACAAGAGATAGAAGAATCTCAGACACTGAAGATATGATAGAGAAAATAAATTCATTGATCAAAGAAAACAACAAATCCAACAAATTCTCATCACAAAACATCCAGGAAATCTGGGACACCATAAAAAGACCAAACCTAAGAATAAGAGGAGTAGAAGAAGGAGAAGAAGTACAGCTCAAAGGCCCAGAAAATAAATTCAAAAAATTATAGAAGAAAACTTTCCCAACCTAAGATGGATATGCCTATGAAGGTACAAGAAGCATACAGAACACCGAATAGACTGGATCAAAAAAAAAATCCCCTCGCCATATAATAATCAAAACACAAAACATACAGAATAAAGAAAGACTACTAAGAGCTGCAAAGAAAAAAAGGTCAAGTAACATATAAAGGTAAACCTATCAGAATTACACCTGACTTCTCTATGGCAACGATGAAAGCCAGAAGGTCTAGGCTAGATGTGCTGCAGACACTAAGAGACCATGGATGCAAGCCCAGACTACTATACCCAGCAAAGCTTTCATTCACGATCACTGGAGAAAACAAAATATTTCAGGATAAAAACAAATTTAAGCAATACATAGCCACAAACCCAGCCTTACAGAAAGTACTAGAAGGAAAACCACAACTAAAGGAACCAAACAACACCCAAAATAATAAAGTCATCCAACAACCCTCCTCTGACACAACTCAAAGAAGGGAAACAAACAAACTCTACAACCAAAATAAAATAACCGCAGTTAATAACCACTGGACATTAATATTACTTAATATCAATCGACTCAATACCTTATAAAAAGGCACGGGTTAAGAGAATGGATACGAAAACAGGATCCAACATTCTGTTGTTTACAAGAAACACACCTCAACCACAAAGAGAGACATTATATCGGAGTAAAGGGTTGGGAAAAGGTTTTTGAATCAAACGGCCCTAAGAAACAAGCGGATGTGGCTATACTAATATCGAACAAAATCAACTTCAAACTAAAATCAATCAGAAGAGATAGAGATGGGCATTTTATACTCTTAACAGCAGTAATCCATCAGGATGAAGTCTCAATCCTGAATATATATGCCCCTAATATAAAAGCACCCACATATGTAACAGAAACATTACCATAACTCAAAGCACACATCAAACCCCACACACTAATAGTAGGAGATTTCAACATTCATCTCTCATCAATGGACAGGTCAACCAGACAAAAACTAAACAGAGAAGTAAGAGAACTAACAGATGTAATGAAACAAATGGACTTAATAGACATCTATAGAACATTCCACCCAAACAGGAAATAATATACCTTCTTTTCAGCATATCATAGAACCATCTAGAAAATTGATCACATACATGGTAACAAAGCAAACATCCACAGATGCAAAAAAAAAATTGGAGTAACCACCTGTGTTTTATCGGATCTTCATGGAGTAAAGTTAGAATTTAAGAACAATTACACCCCCAGAAAGCCTACAAACTCATGGAAACTGAACAGTCAACTACTGAACCACTCCCAGGTCAAGGAAGAAATAAAGAAAGAAATTAAAGTCTTCCTTGAATTCACGAAAATAAAGACACAACATACCCAAACCTATGGGACACCATGAAAGCATGCTAAGAGGAAATTTCATAGAGCTTAGTGCCCACATAAAGAAAACAGAGAAAGCACACATTAGTGACTTAACAGTACACCTGAAAGCTCTAGAAAAAAAAAGAAGCAGACTCAACCAGGAGGAGTAGAAGACTGGAAATAATCAAACTGAGGGCTGAAATCAACAAAATAGAGACACAGAAAACAATCCAAAGAATCAATGAAACAAAGAGCTGGTTCCTTGAGAAAATCAACAAGATTGACAAACCCCTATCCAAACTAATCAAAAAGCAGAGAGAGAACACTCAAATTAACAAGATCAGAAATGAAAAGGGGACAAAACAACAGACACTGAGGAAATTCAGAGAATCATTAGGTCTTGCTACAAAAGCCTATATGCCACAAAATTGGAAAATGTAAAAGAAATGGACAGTTTTTTAGATAAATACCATATACCAAAATTAAATCAAGACCAGGTGAACATTTAAATAGGCCTATATGTCATGAGGAAATAGAAGATGTCATCAAAAATCTCCCAACCAAAAAAAGCCCAGGACCAAATGGTTTTAATGTAGAACTTCCAAGAAGAGACAATACCTATACTCCTTAATGTGTTTCACATAATAGAAACAGAAGGGTCGTTGCCAAACTGTTTTTATGAAGCTACAGTTACTCTGATACCAAAACCACACAAAGACACAACCAAGAAAGAGAATTACAGACCAATCTCACTCATGAACATCGATGCAAAAATTCGCAATAAAATTCTGGCAAACAGAATCCAAGAACACTTCAATAGATCATCCATTATGATCAAGTAGGCTTCATCCCAGAGATTGAGGGCTGGTTCAACATACGGAAATCTATCAATGTAATCCATCATATAAATAAACTGAAAGAAAAAAACCATATGATAATTGCATTAGATGCTGAAAAAGCATTTGACAAAATTCAACACCCCTTTATGATAAAGGTCTTGGAGAGATTAGGGATACAAGGTTCATATCTAAATATAATAAAAGCAATATACAGAAGGCAACAGCTAACATCAAATTCAATGGAGAGGACCTCAAAGCCATTCCACTAAAATAAGGAACAAGACAAGGCTGTCTACTCTCTCCATACCTCTTTAATATAGTGCTTGAAGTTCTAGCAATAGCTATAAGAGAAAATAAGGAGATCATGGGGATTCAAATTGGAAAGGAAGAAGTCAAACTTTCGTTATTTGCAGATGTACATAAGTGACCCCAAAAACTCTACCAAAGAACTTCTACAGCTGATAAATACCTTCAGTGATATGGCAGGATACAAGATCAACTCAAAAAAATCAGTAGCCCTCCTATATACAAAGGATAAAGAAACCGAGAGGGAAATCAGAGAAACATCAACTTCCACAATAGCCAAAAATAGCATGAAATATCTTGGGGTAACACTAACCAAGGAAGTAAAATATCTATTTTACAAGAACTTTAAGACCTTGAAGAAAGGAATTGAGGAAGATACCAGAAAATGGAAGGATCTCCCATGTTCCTGGATTGGTAGGACCAATATAGTAAAAATGGCAATTCTAACAAAGGCAATCTGTAGATTCAATGCTATCCCCATCAAAATCCCAACAAAATTCTTCACAGACCTTGAGAGAACAATTACTAACATTATATGGAATAAACAAAAAGCCCAGGATAGCCAAAACAATCCTATACAATAAAGGAACTTCCGGAGACATTACCATCCCTGACTTCAAACGCTATTACAGAGCTACAGTAATGAAAACAGCTTGGTATTGGCATAAAAACAGAGATGTTGACCAATGAAATCGAATAAAAGACCCGGATATTAATCCACAAACCTATGAACACCTCATATTAGACAAAGAAGCTAAAAGTATACAATGGAAGAATAAAAGCATCTTTAACAAATGGTGTTGGCATAACTGGATGTCAAACTGTAGGAGAATGAAAATCGATCCTTATCACCATGCACAAAACTCAAGTCCAAATGGATTTAAGACATCAATATAAATCTGACCACACTGAACCTGATAGAAGATGCATACCTTCTTACGCCGTGATGGAGGGGGCAGGGCCTTGGACTTCTAACAGGGCAGGGTACCCTGCCCCCTCTTAAGGAAGCAGGGGGAGGGAGGAGGGGTTCTGGGGGAGCAGGAGGGGACTGGGAGAAGGGGAGGAAGTGTAAATTTTTGAATGAAAAATAAAAGAATATAAAAAAAGAGAGAGAAAAATGGAGAAGGCACCAGAAAGTGGAAAGATCCCCCTTGCTTTAGACATAGAATTAAGGTAGAAAGAATGGCAATCTTACCAAAAGCAATCTACAGATTCAATGCAATGCCTATCAGAATTCCAGCAAAATTCTTTACAGACCTGGAAAGACCCATACTGAACTTCATATGGAAAAGCAAAAAACCCAGGATAGCCAAAACAATAATGTACAATAAAGCAACTTTTGGAGGCATCACAATTCCTGACTGCAAACTCTACTACAGAGCTACAGCACTAAAAACACCCTGGCATTGGCCTGAAAACAGATAGGAGGACCAATGGAACTGAGTTAAAGACCCAGATATTAATCGAAACACCTACAAACACCTGATTTTTGACAAAGAAACAGAAAATATAAAATGAAAAAAGAAAGCATATTTAACAAATGGTGTTGGTATTACTAGATTTCAACATGTAGCAAAGTGAAAATAGATCCAAATCTGTCACCATACACAAAACTCAAGTCCAAATGAATCAAACAGTTCAACATAAAGCCATCCACATTGAACATCCTAGAAGAGAAAGTAGGAAGTACACTTGAAGGCATTGGCACAGGAGACAACTTCCTAAATATAACCCCAGCAGCACAGACACTGAGAGAAACAAATAATAAATGGGAACTCCTGAAACTGAAAAGCTTCTAAAACAAAGGGAATGGTCAATAAGACATAACGGCAGCCTATAGAATGGGAAAAGATCTTTAACAACCCCACATCAGACAGAGGGCTGATCTCCAAAATATGCAAAGAACTCAAGAAATTGGTTCTTCATCAAAAGAACAAATAATCAAATTAAAAATATAGGCCCTGTTCTAAAGAGAAACAGTAATGTAGAGTAACTTCATTTGCCATCTCTACTGTTTGTAACCCTGGCTTAGAAGTTCAGGGGCTTGCTCTCTTTGGGTTTGATGAAAAGAGTCTGAATGAACTCACACTCCAAATCTATTGGACCCTCACAGAACATTCAACGTCAGCCATTTTGTGCTGACTCTTATCCCACCACCATACCAGATCAGCATCCTTAGCCTCCTCTGCTGGTGGTGGATTCAATCATCAGTCCTGTTGTTGCAACATAAACTGGATCTTTTGCAAAATATGCACAGTATAAAGGGCCTCATTGTGAAAGCTTAAGCACAGTATGCTACAGTTCTCTGTCTATCTTTCTAAAATTGGACATTTAGAATATTTTAGCTTGTCTTCTCTGATTAACGTAAAGAGTTAAAGCTTTTTTAACCTAACACACATGCACACTTTTTAGAAGAGAAATTAATACCTCTTGGGACTAGAGAATTAGCACACTGTTTAAAGTATTGACAGATATTCCAGAAGACTTAGATTTAATTCCCAGCACCAACATGGTAGCTCACACACATCTGTAACTCCTGTCTCTGGGAATAAAATGTCTTCCTTCAACATTGTTCATATATAATGCATAGGCATACATACAGGTGTTTTATATATATGTATATAAAATTAAATAAATATATAGGCTAGTAATAATTTCCTATTGAAAGACCCCAACCGATTTTTCATAACGAACTGGATGAATTTGGTAATGGGACAGATTCTTCCTCCCCGCTCCCCCCCACCCCCACAGGGCAGGAGGGCTAGTAATTATCAGAACTGGTCACAGTCCTGGGCAGGAAAGCTAGCAATTATCAGGACCAGTCACATTCTTCTAAACAGATGATTATCAGAACCGGTCATAGTGAATGATTACCAGACTGTAAACTGAGTCACGATGGAACAGGCAGCTTGTCACGTATTCAAGGTTTTTCTGGGAATAGGCTGAACTATGTTAATTTCATTCT
>PVIU01030974.1:0-15602 GCA_004026605.1 Ondatra zibethicus | reverse complement strand
TCCCATTCCCCTCCCGCTCCCCCACTAACCCTCCTCCCTCCCCCTCCATCCTTAAGAGATGGCACAGTACCCTGCCCTGTGGGAAGTCCAAGGCCCTTCCCCCTCCATCGGGGCCTAGGAAGGTGTTCATCCAAGTAAACTAGGGTCCCAAAAACCCAATACATGCAGAAGAGACAGGTCCCAGTGCTATTATCGATGACTTCTCAGTCTGTCCCCATTGGTAGCCACATTTAGAGAGTCCGGTTTGATAACTTGCTCGTTCAGTCCCGGTCCAGCTGGATTCGGTGAGCTCCCATTAGATCAGGCACACTGTCTCAGTGGGTGGACCAACCCCTCGCAGTCCTGACTTCCTTGCTCATCTTCTCCCTCTTTCTGCTCTTCAACTGGACCTTGGGAGCTCAGTCCATTGCTCTGATGTGGCTGTGGGTCTCTGTCTCTATCTCCATCCATAGGACAAAATTTCTACGGTGATATTCAAGATATTCATCAGTGTGACTTTGGGACAAGGCCAGTTCAGGCACCCTCTCCTCTGCTGCCCAAGGACATAGCTGGGGAATTCCCATGGACACCTGGGATCCCTTCTAGATCCAAGTCTCTTGCCCACCCTAAAATGGCTCCCTTAATGTAGATATCTTCTTCCCTGCTCCAGATACCCCTCAATTTTGTTTGCTTCCAATTTCCATTTCCCTTAATGTAGATATCTTATTCCCTTCTCCAATATCCACCCTTCCTGCATCTCCACCTTCCCATTCCCTCAGCTCTCCCCAGTCCATCCCTTCTCCCTTCTCCCTCCCTCTCTCCCTTTTACCCAACCCCCAACCCTTACTTCCCCCCCCAATCCCCATTCTCATGCCTCCACCTTTTGCCCAGCGATCTTGTTTGCTTCCAATTTCCAGGAGGATCTATATATGTTTTTCTTTGGGTCCACCTTGCAATTTGGCTTCTCTAGGCTTGTGAGCTATAAGCTTAATGTTCTTTGTTTATGGCTAGAGTCCACTAATGAGTGAGTACATACCATATACATCTTTTTGGGTCTGGGTTATCTCACTAAGGATAGTGTTTTCTATTTCCATCCATTTGCATGCAAAATTCAAGATGTCATTGTTTTTTACCGCTGAGTAGTATTCTAATATGTATATATTCCACACTTTCTTGATCCATTCTTCCATTGAGGGGCATCTAGGTTGTTTCCAGGTTCTGTCAATTACAAATAATGCTGCTATGAACATAGTTGCACAAATGCTTTTGTAGTATGATTGGGCATCTCTTCGGTATATTCCCAAGAGTGGTGTTGCTGGATCCTGAGGTAGGTTGATTCCCAATTTCCTGAGAAACCGCCACACTGATTTCCAAAGTGGTTGCACAAATTTGCATTCCCACCAGCAATGGATGAGTGTTCCCCTTTCTCTATATCCTTTCCAGCATAGGCAATCATTGGTGTTTTTGATTTTAGCCATTCTGACGGGTTAAGATGGTATTTCAAAGTTGTTTTGATTTGCATTTCCCTGATTGCTAAGGATGTTGAACATGACCTTAAGTATTTTTTGGCATTTTGAACTTCTTCTGTTGAGAATTCACTGTTCAGATAATTACTCCATTTTTAATTGGGTTATTTAGAGTTTTAATGTCTAGTTTCTTGAGTTCTTTAATTTTTGGAGATCCAACCTTTGTCTGATGTGGGGTTGGTGAAGATCTTCTCCCATTCCGTAGGTTTCCTTTTTGTCTTAATGACTTTGTCCTTTGCTTTACAGAAGCTTTTCAGTTTCAGGAGGTCCCATTTATTCATTGCTGCTCTTATTGTCTGTGCTACTGGGGTTATACACAGGAAGTGTTCTCCTGTGCCCATGTATTGCAGGCTACTTCCCACTTTCTCTTCTATCAGATTCAGTGTGGTCAGATTTATTTTGAGGTATTTAATCTATTTGGACTTGAGTTTTGTTCATGGTGATAGATATGGATCTATTTTCATTCTTCTACAGGTTGACATCCAGTTATGCCAGCACCATTTGTTAAAGATGCTTTTATTGTAGCTCACAGCATTCATATTTGTGAAAAAAAGAGTGTTATTTTTCTCATCTGGTAGCAAAGTACCTTTAGTACAACAAAAGTTAGTCCCTAAGGATGAAACTTATAGGTCAGTATTAGCTTGATTTCTTCATTTTCTATGATGAAAGGTCGTTGATCTCTTCAGCAATAGGGTCTTACCATAAATTTATGAAGGATAAATGTGAGCATTGGCAGCTCTAAGGTGGTAGTACACACCTTTATTTCCAGCACTTGGGAGGCAGAAGGAGGTGGATCTCTGTGAGTTAGAGGCCAGCCTTGTCTACAGACGTAGTTTCAGTACATCTAGGACTACCCAGAGAAACCGTGCCTCGAAAAATGAAAAACCAAAAACAAACAGACAAGCAAACAAAAATACACACACACACACAACACTGATAACTCCTCAGCTATAGCTTATGTGCCTTGCCCACCTTTCCTTGCTGGGATTTTTTTGCCTTGAGGATGAGCAAGTTTTGTGGACTCTGTAACAATTTCTGTGGTCCTGTTGTGTCCTGAAAACACAGCTTCCTTAAAGCCATCCTGTACTGAAGACTCTTACAATTCTCCCCATTTATCATTCATGACTCCATCTTCAGAGATGTTGACTGAAATTTACAAGTGATAGGCAAGTCCCATCAAGTACTGAGTACTCCACAATCCCTTGTTCTTGGACTGTTTACTAGTTGAGGGCATCTGTGTTGATTGTCATCTACTGCAAGAAGTAGCTTCTTTAATTAGGGTTAAGAGAAATGCAATAATTTATTTGGAATATCAGTAAGACATCGGGAGTCATTTAACACTATGACCATCTAGCAGAACCCATGTCTTGTTAAATTGAGGAAAACTCTATGTCTTTGCACTAAAAATTCAAGATGTCATTGTTTTTTTTTTTTTTTTTAACCGCTGAGTAGTATTCTAATGTGTATATATTCCACACTTTCTTGATCCATTCTTCCATTGAGGGGCACCTAGGTTGTTTCCAGGTTCTGGCTATTACAAATAATGCTGCTATGAACATAGTTGCACAAATGCTTTTGTAGTATGATTGGGCATCGTTTGGGTATATTCCCAACAGTGGTATTGCTGGATCCTGAGGTAGGTTGATTCCCAATTTCCTGAGAAACCGCCACACTGATTTCCAAAGTGGTTGCACAAATTTGCATTCCCACCAGCAATGGATGAGTGTTCCTCTTACTCCACATCCTCTCCAGCATAGGCTATCATTGGTGTTTTTGATTTTAGCCATTATGACAGGTTAAGATGGTATCTCAAAGCTGTTTTGATTTGCATTTCCCTGATCGCTGAGGATGTTGAACATGACCTTAAGTATCTTTTGGCCATTTGAACTTCTTCTGTTGAGAATTCTTGGTTCAGATCATTACCTCATTTTTTAATTGGGTTATTTAGAGTTTTAATGTCTAGTTTCTTGAGTTCTTTATATACTTTGGAGATCAGACCTTTGTCTGATGTGGGGTTGGTGAAGATCTTCTCCCATTCCGTAGGTTTCCTTTTTGTCTTAATGACTTTGTCCTTTGCTTTACAGAAGCTTCTCAGTTTCAGGAGGTCCCATTTATTCATTGTTGCTCTTATTGTCTGTGCTACTGGGGTTATACATAGGAAGTG
Organism: Ondatra zibethicus; assembly: GCA_004026605.1. Lineage (NCBI taxonomy): Eukaryota > Metazoa > Chordata > Mammalia > Rodentia > Cricetidae > Ondatra > Ondatra zibethicus. The sequence goes on along the minus strand of PVIU01030974.1, from coordinate 11,933 downwards.
TTCTCCTGTGCCCATGTATTGCAGGCTACTTCCCACTTTCTCTTCTATCAGGTTCAGTGTGATTGGATTTATATTGAGGTCTTTATTCCATTTGGACTTGAGTTTTGTTCATGGTGATAGATATGGATCTATTTTCATTCTTCTACAGGTTGACATCCAGTTATGCCAGCACCATTTCTTAAAGATGCTTTCTTTCTTTCATTGTATAATTTTAGCTCCTTAGCCAAAAATCAGGTGTTCATAGTTTAATGGATTAATATCCGGGTTTTCGAATTGATTCCATTGTTCAACGTCTCTGTTTTTATGCCAATACCAAGCTGTTTTCATTACTGTATGAATTTATAAGGTTCCTCCTTGTGGTTCTGTTTTCTCACTTGAAAATATAGGTGGGCAGTTTGGATTCACTCCTTCCTAGGCCTGGATGGAGGCGAGAGGGCCTTGGGCTTCCCACAGGGCAGGGTAACCTGCCCTCTCTTAGGACTGGAAGGGAAAAGGGGAGGGGGAGTGGGGGAGCGGGAGGGAAATGGGAGGAGCGGATCAGGTGGAAATTTTGAATGGTACTATTTATAATGCAATAATAAAAAAATTAAATGTGAAAAAAAAGAAAATATAGGTGGGTCCAGAATCTGAGCTGCATTAAAATGCAGTAATCCTTATGATGGTGCCAGTTGTGGTTTTAGGAAAATGGATACTGCTCTTAAAGTGTGAAACTTATGTGGGTTTTACTTTGTGAAGTACCCTCTCTACTCTTAGACAGTTCAGGATAAAGAATGTTGCCACCCCTTGATGTGAGATTCCCCTCTGTATGCTGTGAATATCGTTGGAACTGCTTTGGGCCTAAAGCAGATCTTTAAGGAACAGAGCTAGGTGGGAGAGAGCTAAACTGAATGCTGGGAGAAAAGGGGTGAAGTCAGAGAGATGGCATGTAGTCCCACCAGAGACAGACACTGGAATTTTAGTGGGTAAACCACAACCATGTGGCCATACACAGATTACTAGAAATGGGTTAAATTAATATGTAAGAGTTAATCAATAAGAAGCTAGACTTAATGGGCCAAGCAGTGATTTAATTAATCTAGTTTCTGTGTTGTTATTTTGGTTCTGGGTGGCGGGGAACTAACTAGTGACCTCCTCTACTCCAGCAATCCCTAATGTGTTGGGTATTACCACATCAGTTAATGCCACCAGAAGAATCCCTCACAAATCTTCCCACAGGCTAACTAGCTCTAGACCACTGCTTATTCTAGGTTGTTGTAGATTATATAACCTGACAACTAAAACTATTGCAGTGAGCTTCAACGGATGTAAAACTTTCATATAAGAATTATACAGTTAATATCTCAGGAAAGATCACACAGTATTTGGGTAATTCAGAATCGTTTTATTTCACACATTCACAACTTGACCCATTTTTGTAGGTTGTAACAAATGAAAGAAGTATATAAACACAAAGTCACTATAAATTTGGATATCAATATCATGTTTCTTTCCTGGGTTTAAAAACTTTTCCAAAATATTGGCATATAATGTGAAATACTTTGTTCATTGAAATCAACATTTACCCATTTATTTTATTTATGGTTCTACACATTTATCAATTATTTGTTTCTTACTGACTTATGCATATAACTTTCTTTTACATAGAAGAAAAACCTCTAGAGAGATAGAATTCTGAAAAACAGAAATTAAATATCCTTATATAATTTATTTTCAAATACGTCATATGTTTTGCGATTGTAATTCTTCAAATCAGGCAAAGAAAATTTTCTGACCAAATTATACATGCAAAATGCATCCACAGCATTATGTTCTATTAGCAATGCAGGTGTTTGACACTATTTAATGGAGCACAGTGGTATCCCATAACGTCACTGATAACCTGAAGTGTGTCTCCTGGATAGACTTGTGAAAGTTTAATTGGATAGGAGACTACTCCACCAGAGACCACTAGCACTTTAATAGCTAGCTGCAGACCCCTAGTGAGGTTGAAAAATTATAATCAAGGAGCTATAGCCGTTTCCATGACTGCACTTATATTTTTTTGCAGAAAGAACCATTTTCCCCTACATGACAGTCGCTTCATATTAATTATAGATTACATGCTTCAGTCCTCTATCATTATGTTAGCATATTCTCATAAAGGATGGTACATTAACTATAAAATTCTGCATTCTCTGTATGTATGATTGTTCAACTCCTGCAGTGGGTATATGTGTGTGGAAGAAAGGAAAAGGAGGTCACTTCATAAATGTCAATGGCACCAGATGTGCAAATAACACAAATGTACAAATGAAAAGACAGCAACGAAGAGTTGGAACAGACTCAAACAACAGCACATACTGCTCTCTATCCCCCACCCTGTTTAAACATGCAGCAGGATTGAAATACATTTAGCATTAGATAAATACAGCCTTCCTATTTAAACTTAAGCATCATCTGCAAAGCTACACCTGTCAACTTCATTTTTTTGTGTGAACAGTGATGACAGATCCTGAACCAGGTAACAAAATTCATGAATTGCCATTGACTGTGCACCCATCACCAAAGTAAAACACAACACATATGCTAAAATTAAGAACAATTCCTTAAGTACAAATTATTATTCTCACTTTCCAGCAACAGGGAGATAAATAAAAGCCAAATTGTATTCTGGGCCGGAACGTGGACAGAATTGGGTTTATTTCAGGACCATGTAATAACTGTAGTTGTACACATTATGTTATATCATGTCTCTTGGGATAAAGAACATGGTGAGCTGGACACAGGGCTCACATAGTTTCCCTTAAGTTGTAAGAATAAGCTTTGTAAATGATAAAAAGAAATAACCCTAATAAGTTATTGATTTTCAAAAAGTGATCATCCATAAATTCATGGTCATATGAAAAACATTTGATAGACTTAGTAGGATATATATATATATATATATATATATATATCTGAATAAAAATAGTACTAAGTATATATGTCCATGTGCAGAGAGAGAAAAAGAGTTCATAAATATGAGATGGAGTAGGAAAGCAGGAGTTGGATGAGGAGAGGCAGTAGTAAAAATGATATAAATATAGCACTCATGTCTGAAATTCTCAAAACACACAAAAGGAAAAAGAAAGTATTTCAATATAACTCATAGTATCAGAACACCGTACACTGATTTGACTTTTCAAATTTCAAATCATTATTATCATGTAGGTGAACAATGTATGTATGTGGCCACTTATGGCACAGCACATGTATGGGAATCAGAGAGCAACTTTATGCAGTTAATTATTCTCTTTTCACATTTCTCCAGGTCCCAAATTGCCATGCATATGTGAAAAATTTTGACTGACTGAGCCATCTTCTCAGCTTCATTAATTCAGTTTTAATACAAATGTAATATTATACTATAAAAAGTTAAATATTTCTTCAAACTTTCTTAGAATTAACTCTTATGCTCTTTTTCTCTGTTCACCTAATGAAACTGGTAAATACTAGAGAAGGGTACTATTTTCTAGATCTGTCTTTACTGTTTTCATAGCACAATATCCATCACCATCTATCCATCTTAGAACTTGAAGATAATAGATTGAAAAGTCAATTGATATGATTTTGTAAAAATTTTCTTTAGTGAGTAACAAATTTCACTACTTTTTATAATGAAAATTTCACTAATAATAACTATACAGTGTTATTGTTCATTCCCATTTACCAGTTTAATCAGCTTTAAAACAATGAATTGTTTCTTTAAAGGATGAAAGTTTTTTTGTAAAGTCATAGATTCAATTGCATCCACTCATAGATTTCAGTGCATGAGAGTCCTACATGTTCTAATTTCATGTCGTGTTAATTTTTGCTGAAAACACCAACTTCACAAACACACTAGACTTTGATAATGGTTTTGGTTCCTGGGATAGAAAGAGGTTAATTTCATCTGAAAAGTTCTGCTATTGACATGAAAGCATCCTTTGTCTCTATGAAGTGCTGGATCTTCTAAGTGGTCATGATATTTGAAAACCATGAACTGGAAAAGAGGTATCATCTTTGATATGTCATAGTATCTTACTCCCTTCATCCCTTTGTCATTTTATTTCTTCCTTTCTTCCTCTTGTCTCCTCCCACTCCTTCCTTTTTGTTGGAGGGCCACAGGGTTTCCACCATTTGAAAACTTACTTTGTTTCAACAATGGTTTTGAAATGATTCTCTTACCTCCACTTTCCAAGGAGTAGAATTGGAAGTGTATGTTACCACTCTGGTTCCAGTAGCCATTTTTTATTGACTTTTTTTCAGTAGCTATTGATTAGAATTAGGTAACCCTAAAGGATTTCACATGTTCTGTACCTAATTTTAGTTTAGACTTAAATGTTTGATTGAATTCTTTGAATATCTTCAATTTTATTTTTCTTTTATCTAAAACTCTTTTTTCTCATAGCATTAATGTTATTCATAGTTCTAATATATTATCAGTATCATCATTAAATTATAATTATTTTAAAAATGAAGGACTTGAAGAGGTTTTATCCTCTAAAATGTTGACCATTATATCACTATTGTACCTTGTATGACTTTGCTACAATGCCATAATAAATCCATCTCACCTATTGCATTTTGTACATTTGTGTTTATGTTTCTATATATAAAACATTTTCAATATATGTAATTATTTTAAAAATATCAAAGCTTTTGTAAATTTCATGTTCAAATTTAGAATGTATGTCAAAAAAATTTTATTAAAACTTAAAAAATCATGGAGTTCAGTGATGTCTATAAGCTTACAATTCCAATGGTGGTGTGGCTCACTCAGGAGGACCATGAATTCTAGAGTAGCCTGTACTATAGTTAAATAATAAGACAAGTTTCTCTCTCAAGAAGAAGTACGCAGAGGAGGTAGTGGGGAAGAAGAAGATGAGAAGAAAGAGAAGGAGGAATCATTTCAACTTCATAACTAACTAAACTACATTATTAGCTCTTATTTCTTATTCTCTATGTCACACTCACTTTCAATGTTTAATTTATTCAGGTACATAATTTAGTTACTTTTCAACTGATTCTAATGTAGCCCAGCTAGCTTAGCCTTGAACTATTGATCTTCCTGCCTCCAACTTCTACAGTTTCTTAACTAAAGGGCAGCATAGTTTAGTGTACTACACACATTTGCCTCCGTATTACTCTTTGCCTTAGGAGAATCTATTGCAGCTAACTAGAAATATGTCTAATATCTTCTGACAGTTATGGAGTATGTGTGGAATTCCATATTTTATTCAATTAACTCCTTACTGATGAGCTTTGAGATGGCTCTTAGTCTTTTTCTAAAATGTTTAATAATTGCAACAACTTTTAGTTTTATATTCTTGACTAAACACATTTCATTATTTTTAAAGCAATGTACAAATGACACTGTCTCTGGTGAATGAAGGGTGGTTATTTCTTCATAAATAAAGGATGGTAAAATGCTTTCACAAAGAAACTTTTCTAATTCTCTTTCCACATTTGTATATTTCAATGCATCTGCTAAATAAACAACATGGAAAGGTGAAGATTCTGAGTTAGTTAGACATCAGTTTTTCATCAGGATCCTATTTAGATGAATGGTTTCTAAACATTTTGCTTTTAACAGTAATGTTGAGGAAGGAAACTGTATCAGATAAAATATTCTTTTTTATTGATTTAATTGAGCTCTACATTTTTCTCTGCTCCCCTCCCTGCTTTGCCCTTCCTTTCAACCCTCTCCCATGGTCCTCATTCTCCCAATTTACTCAGGAGATCTTGTCTTTTTCTACTTCCCATGCAGATTACATCCATGTATGTCTCTCTTAGGTTCCTCATTGTTATATAAGTTCTCTGAGATTGTGATTTGTAGGTTGGCTTTCTTTGCTTTATGTTTAAAACCCAGTTATGAGTGAGGACATATGATAACTGTTGTCTAGGGTTACCTCACTCAATATAATGTTTTCAAGATACATACATTTGCCTGCAAATTTCAAGATGCCATTATTTTTTTCTGCTGTATTGTACACTATTATGTAAATGTACCAAATTTTTCTTATCCATTCTTTGGTAGAGGGGCATTCAGGTTTTTTCCAGGTTCTGGCTATGACAAATAATGCTGCTATGGACATAGTTGAGCACATGTATTTTTAATAAGATATTTTATACTACTGAAGCCAGAAAGTGGTAGTCTAGTAGTCACATTACCTAAACGCATTGACTTTTGATAGAAATATTCTTTGTTGCCAAAGCCACATTATTTTACATTTACTACATTACTTACATTTATAATATTAGTATAGAAAATATACTTTTCATGCTTTTGTACATGGTATGTGTAAAGCATGTGAATATTGGACAATGCCGGAAATAATTAATGGTTTTGTTTAGAAAATATAATGCTAAGCTGTCATAGAATTTAGATATTACTTTTCAAAACTCACTTTCAAAACTTATTGTTAAAATATAAACATACAATTTTCATAGCATTATCATAGGTGTTAGATACTCAGAGTGTAACTTTGATACCTGTAATGCTACATAATTCTGATTAATATAATAATTTTTAGAAAAGCAGTGTTTGCTAAAATTCTGATTGTTTAGTTTACCTTTTGTGTGGTAAGAACTGATACATAGAAATTACATTGTCATCATAATTATGAACTTTACTGCAGACATTTATTTAATTCTTTCTATAACCTTATGAAGTAATATCTTATTTCCTGTTTTACAAAAGATCAATATCTCTCAGCTGATTCAGAGTTCATGTTTAGAACCTCATTATGCTGTCTCTTTATTTGAAATCAGAGCAATCATGGTTGATTCTCCAAATTTATTGTTCTGCTTGTTCAGACGTTGCTACAACAACTGTGAGGTATGTGATAGGAAAACCTCTCACAGCTGACAATCTTAATCTTTTTCTTATGTTCATAGAACTAACATTAAAATATTTACATTTAGAAAATACATGAATTAGCAAGATAAAAGAAAATAATTAGTACATGTGCTTGAGTTTCTTCATCATACAAAAGGATTACAGAAAAAGAAAACATTGTGGCAGCCCTCCTCTGAATGCTGTTGAGTCCTCCAACATAGTGTTGGAGCATAGCATCACTTCCCAAAGCTAGCCTCCTACCCAAGATGGCCAGGACCCAAAATTTGCTTTAAAATGTCTCCAGACCTTTTCAGCATGTCTCCAAGATTCCCACCAAACACTTCCCAAAAGAACTCCATATGAAGTTTCTTCCACCAAATTAATTTTGAATACTGAAAACCAATTGTAGAAGTTTAGAAAAAAACTTAGTTTTTAGAGGCATAACTGTCTCATTCATATTACATGAATATATGGAAAATACAAAGATGCAGAAAAAAGTTGATATATAAAAATCCATGTATTCCCATGCAAACACATATGTGTAATATATGTACACATTCATTCATGTAGGTATGCAAAGGTATATAGGTGTGTGTGTGTGTATATATATATATATACACACATATATATGAATACACACATGCACAAACACACACACATACCCCCCAAACACACACACATTCATACACTAGTAGGACAGATTCAGAATTCTGTTAGAATACTACCCAGACAACTAAAACAAACTCATTATAACTTCTTACTTTGGCTAACAGAGAGGACCTGTCTCTTTCCACTCACAGCTGCATTGCTAATTAAATTGAATGGGATCAATTTTAGCTGAACATTAATGGTATAATTGCATTTCTGTAAGTAATTAAAACCTTATCCTACTTATCCTGACAGATGGTTTGGTTGAGCATTTCAACTGCAAAGGATAAAACTTATATAAGTAGATTATGGAGAATAGAATTAGTTGCTCATATTTTGATTGACTCAAAAATCATTTCATAGACTTTCATCCCATGGAAATTTGAGAAAGAAAGTAGTTAGTACATTAAAATTCCTCAAGCAGCAATACAGCATGGACACTTATTTATTTATAAGTGTTGATTTTACCTCTTATAAAGTATTCATTTATTTTGGTGGATCAAGGTATAACATGTCATAACAGCATATTTGAATCTTAGAACTTAGTCATGAAACAATGCCACCATTTAAAACATAAACAACTCAATAGCATTTTACATAACCATGTGAGTATTTGTGTAATTTATCTGACCTACCAAACTCATTTAATCCTTTTAAATATTTTTTTTTAAAAAAAAGCACATGAAGAGAGGGGTCTTGTTATATAATTTTTATAAACTATTTCCTGTTCATGCTCTTCCTCTAATACTGTCCTTTCTCTTTCCCTGCCTATAGCATGTTGCTCCATTCATCCCTTGAACATCCCCTTCTGCTTTAGCATCACAGGTATTCCATACTCTCTTTTTCCCTTCTTTTCTTCTTTAACATATCTTTCTTTTCTTTATTGGATTTGTTTCTGATTTCTTCTCTCTCTCTCTCTCTCTCTCTCTCTCTCTCTCTCTCTCTCTCACACACACACACACACACACACACACACACACACACACACACCACACATGCCCCACACCACACCCAAGTTTTACACATGAGGGAAAACAGATAGTAATTGTCTTTCTGAGTCTGGCATGATTCACTGAACATAATGATTTCCAGGGACATTCATTTTCCTATAAATGTCATATTTTCATTTTTCTTCATAGTTGAATTTTAAAGCTCCATTGTGCTATATACCACATTTTTCTGAACCATTTATCTGTTGATGGAAATCTAGGTTTGCTCCATTACTAAATGAGTGTGAATAGCAAAGGAGTAAGCATGGTCTTTTTTTCTAATAATTTTTATTACTTTATAAATAATACCATTCAAAATTTCCACTTCCTCCCCTCCTCCCACTTTCCTCCACTCCCCCAATTACCTTCCCCCCCCTCCAGTCCTAAGAGAGGACAGGGTACCCTGCCCTGTGGGAAGTCCAAGGCCCTCCCCTCTCCATCCAGGCTTAGGAAGGTAAGAATGGTCTTGCTAGTTCTCTGTGGTAGGAATTAAAGCCCTTTTGGTATGTACTCAAGGACAAATAGATTGTTCCCATTAAGAAACAAATGCTGTAATCTTAAAAGTTACTGGATTGGCTTTCATTTTACCTGTAGCAAATAAGTAGTCCTCTTATGCATAATTTTTGCCAGTATTGCTGCCAAACGCTTTTTTAACATATAAATTAGGCAGAAAAAATTCTACCTAAATTCTATTGATGAATTGCCCCTGTCCTGAAAACATGCTTCAATTGGTTGCATATGATTAAAAATTTATACAGATTATTAAGCATGTTGCCTGACTTCATCATAGAAATACAACCAAACTTCCAGATTATTCTTGAATAATTGACTAGGTTTTCATCAGAACAACCACTATATAGGTATAAATGTAACCTCAAAATTTATTCACTCAGCATTTTGTAAATATCTTGTATGTCACAGAACATACATCAGCTTTTTCTGTCTTCATCTCTTCCTTCCTGCTCCTCTCTAATCTTCCCTTTACTTCTCCCATGTTTTTTCATTGTCTTTTTTTCTTCTCTTTCTAGCACTTCTTCAAAGTCTCAAAAATTTTGCTTTATTTTGTTGAATCTTCATAAATTCTAGGAAATTAATCACATGTTTCCCATGGACTTCCAGATATGCAACAGAATTTGAAATGTGTAAGAAAATGTTTGAAGAGAAAAGAGGACCATAGAAGTCACATTAGGAGTTTATTGAATAAGTACAAAGAGTACGGACTCTTTTTTTAAATCCTTGCATGGAACTTTCTAGTGAAATCTTCTTTAGTCTGAGAACTGAAAACAGAAAACAAACCATCTTTTTTCATTTTACATACCAGTCCCAGTACCCACTTCCTCTCTACCTGCCATTCCCTCCACCATTCCCCTCAATTCACCCTCCATCCACTCCTCAGAGAGAGTAAGGCACATTGCTTTGAGGAAGGACCAAGGCCTCCCCTAATATATCTAGGCTGAGCAAGGTATGTGCTGGTGTAACTGGATGTCAACATGAAGAAGAATGAAAATAAATTCATATCTATTCCCGTGCATAATACCCAAGTCCAAATGGATAAAAGACCTCAATATAAATGTGACCACACTGAACCCGACAGAAGAGAAAGTGGGAAGTAGCCTTCAATGCATGAAAACAGGAGACTACTTCATAAATATAACCTTAGTATCACAGAAACTGAGGAAAACAATTAATAAATGGGACCTCCTGAAACTGAGAAGCTTCTGTAAAGCAAAGAACATAGTCAATAAGACAAAAAGGCAGTCTACTGAATGGGAAAAGATCTTCACCAACTCAAATCAGGCAGAGGATTGACCTCCAAAATATATAAAGAACTCAAGAAATTAGACATCAAAATTCCAAATAATCCAATTAAAAATGGAGGGGAACAGAGAAAAATGTACAGCTCAATAAAAATAAATTAAAAAATATTTATGTTCTGACCCATAGAATTGTTCTGTATTCAATTAGGACAGAGAGAGTTCTTTCTGCAGTGGATAACAATTAACACAGAAACATATCTATTCAAAATACTAAGTATCTGTAACTATGAGTGATCATCTGTGGATAAATGACATAAATTAACAATCCCCCTCCCATCAGACTTAGGAAACATCCTGGAAGAGTGAGCAGAAAGAATGTGGAAACTGGTGGATGAGGAGAAAAGCTCTGAAATGCTAACTTCTCAACATGGCGTGTTTGTAGTACACACCAATTCACAGCAGCTGTGATTCTGTGCATAAGACCTGGACAATATCAAAATCCAGGCAAAACTCCAACACTAACAAGGGAGCAGATCCCAAGACCCTACACTTTGTGATGAACTACTGCATAGTTGATGGATGCTTAGCGAGGGCGACTCTCCTTGGAGGATGCATTTATGCCTCAGTGGACAGCCCCACAATCATGTGCCTATGGGCAACGCCTATTAGACCTTTCTGTTTTGGAATTAGAACCAGATAATGAGACAAATTAAGAAGTTAGATGAACAGTGAAGTAGCAAATTAATATGTTTTCTGAACTTTTAAGCTTACCGAGTATGTACTCCATACACTACACCATCAGTACAGACATGTAATCTTACCCAAATTAGCCCATGTTCAAGGATCATGTGCGGAGAAGAGTGTTCTGTTTATAGATTATATGACAGAGAAAACTTTCAATTTTTTGTTGAGAAACCAAGAGATTTTGTACTTTTATTGAAGTACAAATAAAAAATTATAAATGTAAAAAAAATGAAAAATGGTATAGATCTAAAAAGAGAATTCTCAAGAAAATATCAAATGGCTGAAAACACTTAAGGAAATGTTCAACATCCTTAGTCATCAGGAAAGTGCAATTCAATTCAAAATAACTCCAAGATACCATCTTACACCAGTCAGAGTGACTAAGATCAAAAATACCAATGATAACTTAAGTTTTCTTTCTTATTGGCTTAAGATAAAGTTTGTATCCTTGCTTATTTTCATAGTACTTTTAGTAATGCCTACTAGAAACATTTTGAACATCAGGATCCAGGCCATGGTTCAGAATATCAAGTTCAGAATATGCTGAATTTTGGAGCTTATATACTGATGCATGTGTTAATAATCCTATTTATGAAGAAGAGCCTGTGGAATTTCTCTCTGTATGCTGTGATTACCATTACTGAATAAAGAAACTGCTTTGGATTTATAGCAGGACAGAACTTAGCTAGGTGGAGAAAACTAAGCTGAATGCTGGGAGAAAGAGGGGCAGAGTCAATAGACGCATGTAGCCCCACCAAGACAGAAACCAGAACGTTAGCCAGTAAGCCACAGCCACGTAGCCATACACAGATTAATAGAAATATGTTAAATTAATGTTTAAGAGTTAGCCAGTAAGAAGCTAATAGGCCAAGAATGATATAATAATACAGTTTCTGTGTGATAATTTCAGTCTAAGCAGTTAACTCTGCTGTGGCAAGGGTTTTACTAAAAATCGCT
>PVIU01030973.1:0-15433 GCA_004026605.1 Ondatra zibethicus | reverse complement strand
TTGTATAACTAAGAATTTCGAAGGCATGCTTATGTTAAATACAGGGCAACTTTACAATTGGTCCTGACACACGTGATCATTAGAAATTATTTAGAATACCTTTAAGATAGACAGCATTATTTAAATTATGCCATTTTTAATAAAAATAAGTGTTATTGTATCTTCTGTTCTAAAGGAACTCAGCTGAATTCAATGTTAATTCAGTCACCATAACACAGAAGTGGAAGAACAAACAAGAAAATTTTATAAAATTATTTTTTAAAATCTTTTTATCAAGTTATTATTAATTTGGGGATTTAGTGCATCTAACTATATATGAAATTTTGAAAAATATGAAAAATCTTGTTGCTATGTTATATTAATTCTCTATACACCATAAAATTTTTCCTCTTATTTTAACTATGAAAGAACCTTAGTAATGCAGGTAAGTGAAAATAATAAATTATGAATTATTGTGAACCTTGTACACCCATTTTGTATCTTTTTTATTTTTTTATTGATTTTTATTGAGCTCTACATTTTTCTCTGCTTCCCTCCCTGCCTCTCCCCTCCCCCCTCAGCCCTCCCCCAAGGTCCCCATGCTCTCAATTTACTCAGGAGATCACATGCACTCGCTCATAGGTGGATTTTAAACATAAAGCAAAGAAAACCAGCCTACAAACCACAATCCCAGAGAAACAAGATCTCCTGAGTACATTTTGTATTTTGTAGCATTCCCAACCCTCTAGAAAGCAGCAGAACTGGCTTGCTAGACCACTTGTTCCTAAGTCTTCCCAACATAGTATGTTCATTTCTAATGCCCTTAGGTGGATGCGTGAGAATTGTCAAAACTATTCAACAAAGCAAGTGTGTGATTGCAAAACATTCATAGGTTCAGCATAAAATTAAATCTAATTGAAACCCAGCTATGTCCTAGTTTTATCCTTCTACAATAAAGTCAATATTAGTGTGTTGAAACATACAACTCAGATTAGAAATCCTCAATTATTTATGGCACTGAAATGGTGTATAAATAATAGTATCAGAAGACAAACACATGCACTAGCCAATGCGGAATTGGAATGGAATGTGATACAGGAAGGACTTTATTCATCGACCTTATTATCTACCGATAGAGAAACTGAGGTAAACAATACTATCTTCATTCTTTACATTCTTCACTTATTTTTAGTTTTCTTTTTTATAGCTTAAAATATTCACCCCAAGACACAAAAAAATTGTTTTTTTTTAAATTCTTTCCTGCTTAAAATTCCTTTATGATTAAAACATCAACTACTTATACATATGTTTTTGAAAGATCTCTGGACAAGTAACAAACAACACTTTTTCCCACTTTATCTTAATGGGAAAAATATACAGCATAATATACAGCATAAAGAGAAAAGTGTCCATTTTCTCTTCCATTTCAGGATACAGGAACTCTGCTGTTTTTACAGAATAAGAAATATAATCCTGCTTTCTGCTACCTGTTTTCTTTCTCCAAGTCTGGTAGCTCGAAATGTTATCATCTTACAAATAAAATATAAGAAAAAATAACACTCCTTGTGACAATGATAAAATAATCAGTTAGTTATAACCATTAAGGAGAATTTTTCTTTTACCTTAGATTCTTGTTAAGAGGAATAAGAGTTAATATTTTAGCTTAGGTAGAATGTATTCTGATGCTCTGTACTTAGTGATCTATCTTACTTTCCGCACTGACATTTTCTGTTGTCTAATAAGAAGTTATATTGTGCCATATTCAGCCTGTTGTCCATAGCGAAAACCCAAGAAAGCAGAAACCTAAGGTTGGGAACTCAGTAACTTTCTGTTTCTCTGTCTGTTTTGTTTAACTTTTGTGGAGATTTTCTATGCTTTCTTCCTCTGCTCCTAAAGTTCAGGAGGTACAGTAAGGGTGAAAAAGGCAATGCTCCAGCAATACTCCACCATCTCAAAACTGGTTCAAATACAAACTGTCTTAGAGTTTGCAGAACTTATTGAACTGAATTATGGCATGTGGTCCACGTTTTATTCTGTTTTCATCACTCAATACTTGATCTGCATAGAGAATTAATTATGCATTTGTTGAATGAATAAATAAAAGTACTTATAAAAATTAGTAACGTTCTCCAAGTCACACTTTTCTCATTTGGAAATTAAAAAAATATTATCTGACATATAAAGAAAACAACAAATTATGTGGTGTCATTGTGTTATTATCAAATATGTATGAAGAGAGTGAAGAGATTCCTAGATGTTTATGGCACATGTTCTAACAGAGGAAACATAGGATCCGAGTATTAAATAAGGTTAATTCTGACAAAGTTATCTTATGAGTTTTCAGATTAAGTGTTGAAACATAAAGTTAAAGATCTACTAATTCATTACAGCCACAAATAAACATGTGTAAAATTTCCTGATTTTTAAATGATATGACAATATCATTTAAAGAAATAATCTTGACCCTTGAGGTGTAGCACTAATGGGTAGGATCTTTCTTTTGCCTGCATAAGGCACTGAGTTTCATCTTCACTACCACATAAATCCAAGCATGGTGTTGTACTACTATAATCTAAGCAATGTAGAAGAGACAAAAATAAGACGTTCAATGATACCCTGCACTCCAAAGCAGTAACAATCTGCAGCAATAAAGAATCCAAATTTATAATTTATAATTGCTTTGCAATTGTAAACTGAAATTTCAGTAAAATAAAGCTGCTACTTTTCATAATCCCCTTTCTGGCCATTATTACTGTGTTTTTCATCTCATGGCACTATTGATAAGATATTTAGCATTGAAGTAAATGCTATCAATTTATTTCTTCATTTTTGCTGTATGGGGAGTTGAATCGCAGGTTTCATGTGTGTTATGCCAGCAATATATCTCTACTAGCTACATCCCAGTACTAGTTTTACAATTAACAGTGTGATGTGAGTGATAAAATTGTCATAAGAAATTGAGGATGATAAAATTGAGTTTGTCTTTTTAGTTTATTAATGATAAAAAAGAACCTTTAAGCAGAATGATTGAGAACACAGGCAGCATCAAATGGCATAAAGATATGTAAACAAGTTCTGACACTATTTGTGCGCAGAGGTGTATACATTTATGATGACATGAAGACAACTTAGTAGAAGAATTCTATTCTAATATGGGTTTTGGAAATTCTTTTTATTAAAAGGTATCATTGATTTTTTTAAAATTCAACAGTTCCGTTGAGTAATATGTTTTCATTTCATGTAAACAAAAAGGAATGACTTTTGTTGTTGTTGCCATTGAGAATAAAATATAAATCTAAAATATAGGTCGATCTATAAACATCTCAGGAAGTGCAATAAAAATATGTGAAGGAAAACCTTGAACAGGATATTCATGTGGTTTTCAATATATAAAAAATATTCAATTTATATAAAGAAGTACAGGTGAAAGCCATTCATGATACAATTTCACACTCAAGAGCAGCTTAAAAGAAAATAAAAGATTCTGAAAATACTTATAATTTTGAAACTTCAGAAAATCTATGATATTTATGTAATTTGGGAATATATATCTATGAGTTTGTATGAAACTCAATTTTCATTTTTTATAAAAGTTGATGATGTGCTGTGCTGTTTATCTTTTTTTGACACAAGGTAGACACAGCCTCGAGTCATCTAGAAAGAGGAAAGCTCAACAAATAAAAATAAATCAGATGGGAACGTGTGCAAGTCTATGGGGCATTTTATTGCCTAATTACCGATATGGAGTGCCCAGCCCACTATGGGTTGTGTCACCCCTGGACAAATGTCCCTATGATGTATAAAGGATGTATAAAAGAGAAAGCTGCAGGCAGTGCGCCCCCATGGTCTTTGCTCCATGCCTTCCTCCAGATTTCCTGCCCTGACTTCTACCACTGAATAAAACCTTTCCTCCCTAAGTTGCTTTTGGGAAATATGTTTATCAAAGCAACAGAAAGCAAATGAGTAGAAATACTAGTATACACGTCTACCTTGTGAACAGAAATTCCTGATTAAGCTAAAATGACATGTTAGTTAATGTCAGTCAGACTGTGAGCATTCCAGTAACTTCACATAATAATAAATATATTGACTTTTCAATATAAACAAGTAGAAATGAATATACTACTTCATGCAATAGGACCCATGTGTTTCACAAGTCAGTGCAATGTATGAAGAATACAAAATAAATAATTCTCAGGTAATTTTCACTAAACTGAAAATAGCTCAAATTAATATAAATTAATAGAAATCAGAACAGTGTTTAGTTGGGGGAATATGCTGTTGATTGAAAGAGATTTCAAGGCACATAAAAATAATGTTTGAGTATAACATTCATTAATTATAGTTTATTAGGAACTGTATTTAAGATTGAGGAAAAATTGCAATTCATATTTTTTCTTGGATGATAATTTAAATCTTATTTATAGCTTAGTCTTTATCTGACACAGATTTACTAGAGTACCTAATGGAAATAACAGTGAACAAGGTTAGTGTACAAGTGTTACCTTACTGTTAGCAATGACTTGAAATGTACCTGAGAGATAGTACCTTTGCCAGACCTGTACTAATGTTTTAAAGCAAAGATCCATTTAAAGCACATTCTGCACAATCAAGCAGCTACATGTCCTTTTCTAATAGATATACTGTTACTTAGCATGTTCCAAGTTTATTTTTCTTCCAGGAACACACCACTTGATCAAATCCCAGGACACAATATCTGACTCTTTCTGAAAGACTGAAGGCAATGGAGTGGTGATGGCCGTATAAGGCAAAAGTAGCAGCATCTTTAATTTTGAGTCACTAAGGCTTCACACAACGTTTGGAATTCCTTGACGTCAAGATTGTATTATCTCTTAAAATGACTGAAATGGCACCAAATTTTAAATTGTTGTAAATTATTGATTATTTAAGCATAAAATTCCATGCTTGAGTGTATTTGCTCACATTTAAGTAAAAATTAAACGTGCAAGTTTAAATTTGCTATTCAAAAGAATTGAGAATTTTAAAGATTCAAAAGATTATTTAGTCATGAGATATATAATATGTCCTCTCAGACAAGGGAATTCTGAAAACAATATTTGCATGATAATAGTAATTTTTAAATTCTTCTATAACTATAGTTCTATATACACACAGACATATTATATTATATATGGTATAGTCAAATATGTGAATATTTTTATGTATATATGCATATAGCTCTCATATATATAAAAATTTTAAAATCAGATACTGATCATTATTTATTTAACTGAAATTTATGGAATTTTGTATAATTATATTTCTCAATTCTAAAAATAAATCTAAAAGCAAAACTATGGGTTTTAGAAATAGAATCAAAAGTGTAAAAATTTCACAAGTCCTAGTGTGTTAATACATTATGCTTTCCTTTATTAAATTACTAGCATTTGTTTATTCATTAAAAATAGAGGAATCACTGAGAGGTTATTGTTTTAGGGTTTCTATTGCTGTGAAGAGACAACATGCCCACAGCAACTCTTATAAAAAAAAAAAAAAAACGTCCAGTTGGGTGGCTTGCTTACAGTTTCAGAGGCTCAGTCCATTGCCATGTTGTTTGATTTTGTTTTTCTTTGCTTTCAGTGAGTGCTGAAGACATCCTTTTCTCTTGAAAGCTCATGGGCTATTTACACGAGTGTGTCTATAACCCAGATCCATCTGTTGGATCTCATGAAACCAAAAAGGGCAGAACAGTGTGGGATTTATGTCTTTACTCCTAGATACAGTACACATTTCTGGCACTGTGATGAGTGAACAAGCCTGGCTTCCTAGGAAGTTGTTTCTGAGAAGCACTATGCCAACCTACCGCCCCACTCCACAAGAGTAGACTTTCCCCTGAGCCACTAATCTTTTCTCTTTTAGTGCTCCACAGTCAATAGTGATGTGCACATGACATCAGATATTGACATTTTGTTTTCTTATAAGAACAGTAAAAGAAAAACAAGAAAAAAAGGAAGAAGAAAATTGAATATTTTTAAGTGTTTCCCTTTAAGAGAAATTCTTGACACTTCTTTTGATAAGTATAGTTTCCACCTAAATTCTCGCCCAGATGGCCCTGTGTAAAATATTATAATCTTTTCTATTATGCATAAACCTGTCATCAGAAGCATTGATACTGGCTCTGGAAGCATTTTGATAATTTTAGACCAATGTTTGAGTTGAAACAATGAAGAAAAAATTATCCTTTACTTTTTTTTGTTCTTATAAGTTGAATATTCCTTAAACCAACATCAAATATTAATATGTAACCATGTGTCATTCTTATATAGACTTTCACAACCAAGTTAGCAATAATATTTCATTTATTCTAAATAGCAAATAATTCAGTTCTAAAAAACAATAGAACAGTGAAGGTGTTTGAAAGGAGAAGAAATATAGTGGTAATAGTAAGAAATGCAGGCTATCCACCTTTTTAGATATCACACCTGTAATGAAAAAAATACTTAAAAACAAAGGTGAATTCAGATATTTGCACAGGAAGAGCATTTACATTCTTGCTCAAAATCTAGTTTATCTTTAACCTATATGTGTGTCAAACACACAATAATTTTACTATTTTCATATATATAGACAAACATTTTATATATACATATACATGAAATTTTGAAAATAAAAATTGAGTGGTAAGCAAATTCAATAAACTTCTAGTTCTGAAGGCAGGCAAAGAGAAAAGCACTTTGTACAAATTTGAGATTCTAGATAGTGACAATAGTTATCTAACTGGACTAGAAAACTAATTGATAAAATTGTAGTTTAAAGAAGAATAATTCATTTTTGTAATTTTTCATCTTTTGTTAATTCACTCACTCATTCATTCATTCATTGTTCACTTTTCCTGAGAGTTTCAAAGGCTTCTAAGCAATAAACAGCTTCTTAGGGATTCATGTAAAGGATGGCATTCATTATTTCATCTCTGGAAATTTATAAGACAAAAATTGAGATATCATCACAAGTTATAAAAACTGAGTACAAAGACTATAACATAATAGTAAAGTAATAATAATTATTATCCTAATGTAATTATTATTGATTACAGTTATTTCCAACTAATACATAGTAGCAATGTTAATATTATCCAAGACCTCAGGATAAAACTACCATCTTCCTCCTCCATCTGATCATGATTTTGCTTGGTCATGTTTACCATGTCAGCTGCAGAACACACATTGTCTATTAATATCAAATATATGTTTGCTTATGGACTAATACACCTGTAAACTGTTTGATCTCTTTTACTGTATCTTGTCCAGAGAACACAGGATTAACACATGCCATTAGGCTATTTTATTCTATAGATTTTATGGTTATGTATAAGGGCCTTAACCAGGACAAATAAAATGCTATCCTCAAATCCCAGAATTAATGTTCACACCAAAGGATATCTAATTTCCTGATACATAAAAAATAAATAATGATACATTTCACTTACAATAAATTAAATATTAATAATATTAATGTTACTCATTCCTCCTGTAGGAAACTTGACAGGAAAAAATATATAGTAATATAAGGAACATGTATTTGCAAGTGCTAATATAACATTCCTCATTAATTAAATTAGCTACATTAATAACATTCCTCATTAATTAAATTAGCTACATTTTCAGATGAATCAGCTACATCATAAGGAATTCCTAGGTACCACCATTAGAAATCGATGGGACTCCCATCCAAGTACTAACCAGGCCCAACCCTGCTTAGCTTCCGAGATCAGACGAGATCGGGCACGTTCAGGGTGTATGACATCGCCCAGATATCAAGAGTTTTTGAGTGCTTGGTTTACTGCAAGTCCAAATGTACCAAAAAGGGAAGAAGAGACAGAGTCATCAGAAAGATCTCAGGATGGATTCTTTTAAAGACAGTTAGTTGCTCATCTGTTTGCCATTGTGTTTTCCCCATAATGAATCCATATCTCTCACCAATTTATGTCCTCTGAATGATGGATCTTGTGAGCATGGCGGTTTCATACTAGTTTGTATTGTTTAAGTAAAAGTTACTGTTGTTTTCTTTTCAGTGTATTATCCCTGCCATCTGTCTCTGTATTTCCTCTGTTTCGCATTTATTAGCAAAACTTATGACCTTCAAGGTAAAGTATCTTTAGTGACTTTCACATGCACACCTTTGCTGAGGCAAAGGACATTTCTCCTCTGTGCAGGGGAGGCTGTGTTTTAAATCTCTTCAGCTTCTGTTCACACACTGTTTGCTAACACAGCCAGACTTCTGTTAAACCGATGTTTACAATACAAACCATTGGTTTACTGACTCTATTAACATCGATATTAGCTGAATAGTTTCTTTATGTGCAAAAACCCAGAGAGAGGTAATATATATAACCTTCCCAGTTCACAGCATTTGTCAAAATTTTGTGCCTAAACTTTTGTTAAGATATAGCGAATTTAGCATTCACTTTTCCATTTACTCTGCAAAATCCTGGTGAGGGTCGCAGGTATCCTTGATTTTTGCCTGCATGGCCACTCATCTCTGAACACCTCTTAGAGTACAGCTCTGTTAAGAAGCAGCGTAAGTGTCTGCTTTTAGATATTGACCACTTGCTATGTTTTCAGGCTGAAAGCCCTTCAAAGAAAATCTTTGAAGAAGGATTTTGCTTTAAATAATTTAAGAAGAAGAAATAGATAAACTATTGTGAATATAGTAAATGATTAACATTCCGACACTTCTGCATTAATATTTCATAAGAAAATGTGTTGTAACATGAAAGATAAATTTCCCTAAATATATAAAAACATGAAGCATGAATCATTCAGGTCATTTTTCTTCTTGGTCTGCAAGTTAGGTTTTGGTACATGTACATGGCATATCTCCAAGATGACATAATTACCTTTTCTTTTTGTCAACTTCAGAAAGCATTTCATATCCTTTTCCTCTTTGCCATGTGAACTTTCACCATGACTTATGTATGTATAATATTATCTTTAAAACAAACAGGAAATTGGGTCTTTGTTATTAAATATGTGCAAATAATTTCATTTTAGAAACACAGAATTTTGTTTGTGTTTGGATATAATTATGTAATCCATAAATAAATCCTAAACACATCATTCATTCTAAAATAACAGTTTTGCATTTAAGATTCTTTAAATAATTTCAGAATTCTAAATCAACATAAAAATATAAATATTGTTTTCAAGTAGGATTACACTATAGGTGCACTTGATAGATAATAATAAATTCTCTCTATACATGGAAAATGCACTTTTTGCTTT
Organism: Ondatra zibethicus; assembly: GCA_004026605.1. Lineage (NCBI taxonomy): Eukaryota > Metazoa > Chordata > Mammalia > Rodentia > Cricetidae > Ondatra > Ondatra zibethicus. The sequence goes on along the minus strand of PVIU01030973.1, from coordinate 6,212 downwards.
AATAGACAAATACAAAAATAATGGGAAAATTCCAATGTCAAAATTTAGCTTCAGTTATTTTTATTATTTGGTAAGGAAGATGGCTCAATTACTTTAAAACGTATCAGTCTTGAAATAATAGTCAAAGATTAAGATTGCCTTGTTTAAGAAGCCTGTGTGTAACCATACTTTTTATAAGAAACTATTTTTATAACAGATAGATACTGAACACACTTTTTTTCCTCAGTGTCCTTGAAGCATTTTTTATTTCTCATAGTTTGGCTTGTGTAAAAAAATGAGACATAAAAAGGTAAATGTGATGGTAGGACAGGGATTAAAACAGATCTTACTTCCCAGTGGTGTGAAAATAAATCCCTTTGCTGAAAAAACTGTTTCTGAATGATCACAGCAGTGATGCTTGAAAAGCAAGATTTCACGTCAACAGCATCAGTTTCTGTATGGTGCTTTCAGTTTGACTTGTGGGGGAGAAAAGGCTCTCTGGCTGCAGTTGTGTTACTCCAAATGATTCTTTGTTATTATTTATCCATTAGGTTATTGTGTTTTATTATACAGCTTAAGTGTACCTGAAATAAAGCTGAGAAATTCATGCTCCAGTTCTTCCAGAGAGGAAAAATAACCTTAATGGAAGTGTGGAAACTATTCCAAAGAATGTCCAAACCTGACTTGGCAGGTTCGGACTTACTGACTAAACAGGCTGTTCAACTGGGTAGTGAAGTTAAGGAAACACAATCATTGTTGGAATTGCATTGTTTTCTCTTGAGAACAGGCTGTTTAAGTGGATTCGGTGCAAAATATCTACAGAACATTAATGTAACAAACATCTCTCCTTACTGTTTGGCATGGTAGGGTCGGGACTCCTAGTTACTCATTACTGAGTGCCCATCACATGTCATCCTTTTATTTCTAGGAATGTGAAGCTTTAGGTGTTCAGTTGCACATTCATGCAAAACCCCCAACAGCTTTCCCCACACCTGCGGTCTATCCAGATCAATCCATTATGCCCAGAGGCAAGCATGCTCAGCTAACTGTGAGCAGAAAAGGAAAATCCACAGCAAGATAGAGCCCAAAAATTACCCCGAGGAAAACACTCATTCATTTTCATGCATCTTGGAATTTTAGAGCAACAAGTAATTGGTACATAGCTATGATTACTTAAATAGAGGTTTAAAGAGAACAGGATATTCTGTCAGATCCAGTAAGGGACAAACAACAAAAAACACAAAAGCACAAACATTGGCAATATGACTTTGACTTTGGTGCATGTTAAGTGTTGTATCAAAGTCTGTTCTGTTCTGTGGAGAGCCCTACCTTTAGAGCCCTGCCTTGATTTTCCACAAGTAGCATACACTACTTAAAGAGCCAAGTACAAAATCAATCAATAAAATATACCAAATATCGTATATTAATAATGATGGATACTTTCAATTTTGTTTGACATTTGTTTTCTACAAAGAAAAATTTTGAAAAAAACTTGAATATATTTTAATCTGATACACAAAAATGTAAAATGTAGGGTGTCACGTAGCAATTTGAGGCATGTATTTATATTAATACATTTTAAAATAGACAAGAACATACCTCTATCTTCAAAAACATATCATTTCTTTACATCAAAATATTTAAAATTTCTTTCTTTGAACTTTTTGAAACATATGGTGCATTAGTGCATTATTGTTATCTACAGCTACCCAACAGTACAGCAGGTTCTTGCTACTACCTCATTGTAAATTTGTGATTCAGAGAGTAACCTTTCTCCCCAGTATCTGAAAATAATTTTATTCTTTTATCTCATGAAAATAAGCTGTTATTTATCACATATATGGATGATAATATAAACCTTGGTTATTTCTCTTAACATAATGACCTCTAGCCGTCTATGTTTTTATAGATGAATCTCTGTCTATCTATCTATCTATCTATCTATCTATCTATCTATCTATCTATCTATCTATCATCTTTCTATCTATTATCTATCTATCATCTATCTATCTATCTGATGAATATATATGATGAATATAAATACATACATATATATCTTTTTTAATCATTTATGAGTTAGTTAGCACTTAGTTTGACCTTCTTGCTCATTGTAAATAGTGATGCAATGAATTTGAGAGTATAAGTGCATTGTTTCTTAGATATATGTCAGTTTCTAATGATTTGGATTTCTCACTTTTTTTTCCTAATAATAATTCTTAAAAGTTTTCTCTCTGTATATCTTTTTTCTGTCTTTATAAGAACCCATTTGCATCGTCATTCAAATTTATTGACAGAAAGTGTTGCCTAAATATTGATGAATTATATCTGTCTTGGGGAACGGAATATATCATTTTTGAAATGGATCAACTTCTTGCCTTTGGAACATTTGTTTCAATGAAGGAAAATGTATAAAATATATTATCCATTAATGATGAGCACTGTCAAACAATTAAGATGACTCAAGGTATGAGACAAACAATAGAGATTGAAGTTTAGCCTAAAACACTCTACTTCATCCAAGAGTGAAAAATAGGAAAGGTACTAGGTTTAGGGTAAGGAACCTAGTTTCTCTGTTAAAATCATTGATTGTGATATGTATATTAAAATTAGATATTAAGAATCCAAGTATAAATGTCAAGTAGTTGCAGTATCCATGAGTTAGGAATGATATACAGAGAGTGGAATTGGATGTATGAAGAAGTCTTCTGCATATACATCACATCTTTGCATTCAGACCCAGCTCCACTGGGTTTATCCATGATCACCTCTATGATAAAGAGATGACACCAAACAGACAAACACAAAGCATGTATACCCCTTGCCCTAAGCTTGATCTTTAAAGGGTGTTCTTGAGTTACATATTACAAAACAGATAACAAAAACAACATTTTGAGATTGCTGCTGGTTCTTTATTATAGAGCATACAGAAGCATTTTAGCCAGTGAATTAGCTGTGCATTTTCACTGTCACACATGGCAGGGATCTTAGCTAGTGTACCCATGAGAAAACAAGGAAAGATCATGTTTCAATTTAGCCTCAGAATGTATTTATAGAATTATCATTGTTGTCTCTCTGAAATGGACACATTTTATTAAAAATTTGGTCTCTCCTGTACTTTAATCAGACACTTTTTATAAATCAGTGACTCCAGGAAAACAAACGAATAGAGGAAGCAGGTGAGTGACAGGCCCTGTCTGAAAAAAATAAAACTTTACACTGGAAGAATGACACCAGGGGTGGTTATTCTTACATGTCCACACGCACGCACACGAATGCGCATTCACACATGCACGCAACACACACACACACAGGCATATGCATGCTCTGCCACATACATATGTGAGCATGTACACACACACACACACCTACTTTCAAGGTGTTTCTCTGTATTTTTATGTGATTTGCTTTAAAATGTAATGAATTATCCCTGCATTGAAATTTGAGTAACAATAAATTGACAATGTATTCCCTATTAGGTAGTTAATGCATTTTAAAAGCTACAATGTATATGTAAATTTCAGAGAGAGAGAAATATATTTAAAAACATTGATTCTTTTCTTTTAAAAAAATTTGGTTTTTATCGTCATCAATAGAAACTGTCAAAAGGGCCAAAAAGATACCATGGCATATTTCAGGCATAATATGTCCTGGGGAAAGAAATCTAAACCATTACAATATGCTGGTATACATTTTTTTATTGATTTTATTGAGCTCTACATTTTTCTCTGCTTCCCTCCCTACCTCTCCCTTCCCCCTCCAACCCTCCCACAAGGTCCCCTGCTCCCAATTTACTCAGGAGATCTCATCTTTTTCTACTTCCCTTTTAGATTAGATCTATGTAAATCGCTCTTATTGTCCTCATTGTCTTCTAAGTCATCTGGGATTGTGGTTTGTTGGCTGGTTTGCTTTGCTTTAAAAACCACGTATGAATGAGTACATGTGATAATTGTCTTTCTGTGTCTGGGTTACCTCATTAAAAATAATGTTTTCTAGCTCCATCCATTTTCCTGCAAAATTCAAGATGTCATTATTTTTTTTCTGCTGTATAGTACTTCATTGTGTAAATGTACCACATTTTCCTTATCCATTCTTTGGTAGAGGGGCATTTAGGTTGATTCCAGGTTCTGGCTATGACAGACAATGCTACTATGAACATAGTTTAGCACATGTCCTTGTGGCACGATTGAGCATCCTTTGGATATATACCCAAAAGTGGTATTACTGGGTCTTGATCTCAACATAAAGCCAGCCACACTGAACCTTATAGAAGAAAAAGTGGGAAGTACACTTGAGTGCACTGGTACAGGTGATCACTTCTTAAATACAACCCCAGCAGCACAGACACTGAGAGAAACAATTAATAAATGGGACCTCCTGAAATTGAAAAGCTTCTGTTAAGCAAAGGACACGGTCAACAAGACAAAACGACAGCCTACAGAATGGGAAAAGATCTTCACTAACCCCACACCAGACAGAGGTCTATTCTCCAAAATATACAAAGAACTCAAGAAACTGGTAATCAAAAGAACACGTAATCCAATAAAAAAATTGGAGTACAGACCTAAACAGAGAACTCTTAACAGAGGAATCTAAAATGGCTGAAAGAAACTTAAGGAAATGTAAAACATCCTTAATCATCAGAGTATCGCAAATCAAAACAACCCTGAGATTCCATCTTATACCTGTAAGAATGGCCAAGATCAAAAACACTGATGACAACTTATGCTGGAAAGGTTGTGGAGAAAAGGGAACACTTCTGCATTGCTGGTGGGAACACAAGCTGGTACAGCCCCTTTGGATGTCAGTGTGGCGATTTCTCAGAAAATTAGGAAACAACCTTCTTCAAGAACCAGTAATACCACTTTTGGGTATATATCCAAATCTATAAAAATTTTAAGACAAAAATCCATGGATGTTTAAGAAAATATTTACTTACCAGTGATTACATAATCCCAGCTATGACAAAATTCTACATGATATGTCACGAATATTTTCAGTTAAACTATTTTATTTTGAGAGGATTATATATTTACATACCAATATAAAAAGGAGTCGGATAGGGAGTGGTGGCTCATTGGATACTGCATGAGGGCATTTGCCACCAAACTGATAATCTGAACTCTTATGGAATTGGGATTGTGAGAAAAAACACCAGACGCTAGAGAGTTGTGCTATGAACTCCATTCACACCGCACCCCACTTTCAAACAAAAAGTTAAAAAAATTAAAAGCAACACGGAATATATCATATAATCTTTACACCCTTTTGTCAGATGATAATGTTCTGAAAAAATCGTACTATAATACCACAGCCAAGATATTGATATTGATAGAGTCTGGACTGAAAACGTTTTGATCATCATAAAATTTCTTCACATTGCTCTTCTATAGATATCCCTGACTTCCCTCTAGAAATTCCTAATCAATTTTTCATACCTATAACCTTGTCAAATCAAAAATTTTATAGAAATGGATCTGTTTTGTGTGATGTTTCACATTGACTTTTTTCATAATCAAACTATTGCATTTCAGCTAGGTTCCTGATAACGAGTCTGTACCACTATATTCCTTCAAAATTAACAAGGTTGCCTTATGTGGGTGCTCTTTTGGCTTCTTAGAAATGCAGGAGTTAAATAAGTTTTGTTTGTTTACAACCTTCATGGTCACAAAAGTTTTCCTCAAAAATCAGTTGGGAGTTTGAAAAATAAAATAAAAAAACTGACTTTCCATTTCTCTGGGATAAAGCTCAGCAGTTCACTGCTGTGAACTACATTAATGCTATATTTAGTTTGAAGAAGATATCAGATTGTATTCCACCGTCACTGTATCACTTTACATTACTGTCTTTGATGCTTTCCTAATGAACTGCCCCCACATTCTTGCCAGCATTTGATGTCTCTGATTTAAAATGGCATTTAGGATGATTGATGCTTGGTTTCAACTGGCATCTTTCACAATGGTAATCTTTTAACAAAACAATGGGAATGTTAAATTAAGTTTCTTTTCACGTGTCTGTGATTAATATAACTTATTCATAGAAATAACTGTTCTTAGCTTTTGTCCATTTTCTAATCTAAGTGATTGTAAATGGTATTATATATTTTTGTAGTGGTATCTGTATAAGCACTTCTAATACTCGAAAATACAATTAATTTGAGTGTGTGCCGTATAGACTGTCACCATACTGCATTCAATTACTAGGTTATAAGTCATGTGTTTTCAATAAAATCCCTA
>PVIU01030972.1:0-15437 GCA_004026605.1 Ondatra zibethicus | reverse complement strand
AATGCTGGGAAAAGGACAGAGCCAGAGAGAGCTGCCCGCCATGAAGCCTGCCAGGTCAGAGATGCTGAATCTTTCCCGGTAAGCCACGACTAGTGGCAACACACAGATTATTAGAAATGGGTTAAACAAATGTGTGAGAGTTAGCCAATAAGAGGCTAGAGCTAATGGGCCAGGCAGTATTTCAATGAATACAGTTTCCATGTAATTATTTCGGGTACACACCGGGAGCCGGATGGAACAAGGGGCCCTGTGCTGGGAACCAGGCAACTGGAACGCAGCCCGAGCCCCTCATTACAACAATTATATGATCTCCACATGAATACTGTGTCATAGAAATGCCCATGCACACACAACATACAAGCATACTCACACTAAAATTTATTTCTTTTTAAAAAATCAGCAGGAGAGAATGGGGCTTTCAGAGAGAAAAAGAGAGAGAGAGAGTATTATTAAAGCATGATGAGGTGATCTCCATGAGATTCTGGCTTTTGAATAAAGCCAAAAAAGAAGGAATATTCTTGTGGCAATCAAGGAAACCAAAGGAGACATAGTTGATATATGAGAATAAATTGTGTTCATCTTCTGTCATGAGGTGATGCAGTTCCACCCAGAGAAGATGTATAAGAACCATATACATCGCCAGGAAAATAGAAGAGGCAAATCTTGACAGCAGAAAATAATTTCATGAGTTCTTGTAAAAGTGTGAAAATTACAGTTCTCAAATGGGCAGTTGCATAATATCACTATGAAATACTTTAATGAAGCCACAATTATGGAAAATGATTGAGTCAGTGAAAATGATTTTCTCTGTGATTTTCATAAGATGAATAGTTTCTAAGTAGTCAAAGTAAGTATGGAATTCTCAAGTGACTCGCAGGTACCTCTGAGGATAAAGTCTAAAAAATAAGATGTAATAGTTATAAATAATTAGAATGGATTGTATTTGAAAGATTTGGTTTCTATTTTTTTAAAAATAGAAAACAAAATTCTAAGGTTGCTTTGTGTCTCAGGATAAATATACTCTGTTGCATATTTTTCTGAAGCAGTTAAAATGCACTCATGAAATGGAGTCAAAATATAAAAGTGTCATGTTTTCTCCTAGTTTTAAATAGAAAACCAAATGATGTGGAAGAAATATCCAGGGAGAAAATGGAAAGTCTGATAAGATAAATGATGCTAAATTATTTTAAAAGGTTAGGTTCACCTGCTATTTATATATGGTGGAAGAATGCTCAGCTGAGTATGATAAGTCACCAAATGAAGGGTGGTGACAAAATGACTCTGAATATAGAGCAGGCTGAATGGAAAGCTTCTGTATGTGAGATGCAGTGGGTGTGGAATGAACGAGGTGGTTAAGAGACCACAAGCCCTGAGAATGCTAAAATGAAATACAAGACAAAGACCGAAAAACAATCTCTAATTGCCTATTATCCAGTAAGTATTTAAAGAAAGACCAGAGGCACATACAATTTCATTATCTTTTCAATTGTGAAACGTTCTTCTTGATGACGTCTGTCAAAATAGGCTACAGAAGACAAGGCTCCACCTCCTTTCTCAGCAGCTACTTAAATCAGGAAACTGAGCCCCCATGTCAGCTAGCACACTCCGCTTTGACACACTGGTTTTGAGAGGTCCCGGTATGACACATGATGAGAACAGTGGGTTTGTATCACACTGAGGCACTGCTAAATTGCCAGCCCTTTGCTTGCTCCATTAAGAGAGGAGCAGACGCCAGAAGCAATCAGTTTTCAGGGCAGGGGAAATAAACATGGAGAAGAATGGTATCATGCCAGAACAGATGACCAAAAAATTGAAACAGCTGATGATAAAATGCTATGTCCAGATGGCATTTATCTTTGATTTCCCAAAGAAAATATAAATGATGGACAGAAAAGCATACAATTCCCCAATGTTATTTAATTCTCCATGAAAACTTGAGATGCACAGACAGTACGGGACACATTGTTTAATTTTTAAAAGATCAGCACTATAGACACTGCAAGTATTGAAAGCCACACTGAGTGGAGGTGGTAATTGTTATGAGACTAGAATGACAATGAGGTGTTAGTAATTACTATTTTAGATTAGAAAATCGAGAATTAATATTGTGATTTTTAGTTCTTTTCACCAAAACCTTCTCTTTTGACACCCTTGAAGGTGAAGAATGACTAACTCTGGTTATTGAAATGGGGTTAGGAGAACAGATGTCCCATTCAGGTGAAAAAAATAAAACCCTAACATCCTGGGCAGGATTCTAAATCTGCCTTTTAAAATCTTGGAGACCATGAACACACTGAGATGCAATGCTGAACTATGAAAAAAGATTATGCAAAACGGAGCAAGGTACATAAAAATGGTGAATAATTCAAAGTCACTGAGTTTGGGCTGGCTTATCACCATGCATAATGTTGCCTTTCTAAATGGATATAAATATTTAGTATTAATGTCAGGATATTTATTGTATATAACCAATTCTTTCATAAACTTTTGTAAGATGGTGAGAAATTCTGAAGATATATATCTATATCTATCTATCTATCTATCTATATAAATAAATATAGATATATATAATTGGTAGATGAAACACTATCTGATAAAGAGTAGGGAGCATAATATTTTCACAGAAATATTATTACACAGATGCCATTTTCTTTCAGGACAAAACAACTCTCTAGGAGTTTATATGTTAAATGCTCTGAGATTCATAACAAACTTTTAAGGACCAAATTTGAAAACCTAAATACAGGTGAAATTTAGATGTGTGAATCCATTCTTAGGTCTGTCTTATAAGAAATTTTGGGAAGTGGATCAAGAAAATTGACCCAAAGTCAGGAGATGAATCACTGAGGTCAGTTAAGGAACATAGAGGACAGGATTAAGTAAGGAAAGTGAATAATTTTCTTTCAAAATTAGTTAAATACAAGCATCTATAGACTCAAAATGTCTAGATAACCCTAAGCCAGATAAATAAAATAAGACAGTATCAATAATTTAAAAACTGTTATTCACTTAAATGCATAAGAGTCCATCTGGTATAAATAGAATCCATAAAACAAGAACTCTTGGCACAGCCTATAGAATGGTGAATAAATCACTACAGCATAGAAATGCACCAGGCTTCTCACAAGAAAATAGGCAAAATGGAAGACAATGGCACCTCTGAAATGCTGAAACCACAAAAGATCAACCCTTGTTTCTACACCAAATGAAAATAGATTTCACTTCCTTTCCCCTCTTTTCCTCTTCTTCCCTCCTTCCCTTTCTCTCTCCTTAAGTCTTTGAGCTAAACCCTCATGTAGCTCACAGTTATCTCCATTTGCCTCATAAGAGCCACTGTTAATCTTGAGCTCTTGATCCTCCAGCCTTATCTTCCAAAGGTCATATTACAGGCAAGTACCACCACGGCTGGCATTACCAAAAGACATTCTAAAGGTAGAAGGGACATGAGACGTTAAACTAGTAAACTTCTGCCCCAGAAAAATGGAATCAACAGGGTGAAGAGAATCCATTCAAGGGATCAGACTTACAAACTGTTCTTTCAGCAATAGGTTAATATCTGAGGTTTTATAGTGCTGAAAGGTACTATGCAGCCTGCTGGGGGAGAAAACACTTCAATAGTCTTACCTAATTCAACCGTCTGCATACTATAATGCTGATTTGCAGGCGAGTTGTGCCTACTGGTGCAACAGCAGCATGATAGGCTAACAGTCACTTTCTGATTGGATTTGAATTTTTCTTAGCATGAGAGGTTTCAGGTTTAGTGTTGTAAACCTTGTATGAAGCCCAATGACTGGCCCCAGGAAGGAATCTACCAGTATTGTTCTGAAAAGTGACCCTATCATTAGACTCTTACTACTAATACATTTATACCTATTGGATTGTGCTATGCTCAACTTTGGTTATAGAAGCTTATTTTTTGTAGTGGGTAGTGTTTAATGAAGAGAGTTGCACTGCCCACAGACTTGAGAAAAAGAGATGGTGGCCGGGGCGGTGGTGGCGCATGCCTTTAATCCCAGCACTCGGGAGGCAGAGGCAGGCGGATCTCTGTGAGATCATTAGGGTATAACCAATGACACATTGACAGTATAAAGGCCCAAACTTATATGCATATGATACTCATATTCCTGTTGAATATATTCAGTTCATTTTAAAATTTCAAGTAGGTGCTCTGATACATCTTGTAAGTAAAATGACCAAATTTATCTCCTGTAGCATTATTGTTATTATTATTGGCTTGTCTATATTATATGCAAAGTCTATCCAGTGAATATGCTTTTATAATAGAACTACTATATGATGTAGGTGGTCCTTCTATCTATGTGCTGCTTTCATTGTTTAATAAAGAATTGCTTTGAGCCTATGGCAGGGAAGAACAGAACAAGGCAGGAAATGCTAGGCTGTATGCTGGGAGAGAGAAGGGTGGAATCAGGAAAACACCATGGATCCATGGCCAGAAGCATATATGCTGAATCTTTTCTGGTAAGCTACTGCCACATGGCGATATACAGAGGGTTAAATTAATATGTAAGAGTTAGCCAATAAGAAGCTAGAGCTAATGGGCAGTGATTTAAATAATACAGTTTCTGTATGATTATTTTGGGTGTAAGCTAGCCGGGTGGCCAGGAAGAACTAGCGTGCCACCTTCTCCTACTTTACTATCAGTGTCTACTTTTGACCTATTTTAGAAATTTCTTAAATAAATGTTTAATAAATAAGTGAGTGAATGACTGGATTTTGAAAATTTGACCAGGTTTCAATTTTAATAATCTCTAAATTTTATTCTTTGTTCTCCAAAAATATAGATGTTTAAATAAAGACTTTGTTTATGGAGAAAATATAAAGTCAACAACAGTATAAATCTTTTATTTGTGGACATTGGTCTTGAGCTTTCTCAAAAAAAATAAAACTAAAATGGATTTTGTCAGAGAGAGATGAACGCTGTGGTGGCACAATGCAACTCCATTCTATCTTTTCTTTCTTCTACCTATGTTACTGACATTTATCAAGGAAAAGAAGGTTTTGAAAGAGGACATTTCTTTCTCCCCAGAGAGCTCTAATGTTTATTCTTCATTTTGGAATTCCTTGTGGCAGTAGAGAACTTACAGATTCAGGCAGCTCAGAATACTCTTTTGTATTCTAACTGGCTGGATCAGAATCTTCTGTTCTTTTTTTCCTTTGAAGACGGCAACAACCTAAGGTTTTGGGAGCAAAATGAAGCATTGTTTGGGTTTTGTCTGTGTGATTTCTGCTAACCACACCAAGATTCTGAGCTTCTACTTTGGTTCTGTGGCCATCAGTCTACGCCCCAGGCAGAAGGTTTGTATTGACCATGATGTCAGTTCTGGAAGAGCAGCTAGAGCATTAATTCAGGCACCACTAGGTCAAACTCCTTTCGTTTTCCAGAAAGTTGCAGTCATAACTTTGATCTGACAACTTCAAGTTGTACACAAAATAAATAAATTTAGTAGTCTTTTGGTGTAGGAGGTTCTTCTGTATTTGTGTTGCTTTCATTGGGTGAATAAAGAAACTGCCTTGGCCTTTTAATAGGGCAGAAATCAGGTAGGCAGAGTAGACAGAACGGAATGCTGGAAAGAAGAAGGACAGAGTGGCAGACACCATGGTTCTCCTGCCCAAGACTGACGCTGGTTAGAAGCTTTCCAGGTAAGCCACAACCTCATGGTGAACACAGATTAATAGAAATGGGTTAGATCAAGAGTGAGAGTTGGCCAAGAAGAGGCTAGATATAATGGGCCAGGCAATAATTTAATTAATACAATTTCCGTGTGGTTATTTCGGGGCTTAAGCTAGCCAGGCAGCTGGGATAAAAAGCAGGCCTGCTCCTCCTCCCTACAGTCTTTCATGCTTTAGAAAGGAAGGTGTTTCAGTGAGCATAATGCTGTTTAAAAATAGTCTTTAAAGGGAAATAGTTAGAATGTAAGTTAATAATGCCGAATATACTTTCAACATTAAAATAACATGAATTTTGTTTTTTTTTATAATTTTCCCCCAAATCATTGAGGAAAAGTTATATGTATATATGTATGCATGTGTGCACATGTGTGTTTTGCTTTAAAATGGCTCTTTTATTATGTGATGTTTGTTTAAGGAAAATTTATTACTCCGTATGCATGGGCAGATGGCTATGGGATCAGTTTTTCAAATTACTGCCTAATGTCACACTAATTTGAGCCGACTACAATAACTACGTTCTATAAGAATAACTGAAGAGACAAACTCATAATGGAATTCAATATATACCAAATATTTTGGCTTATACCTGACTGGGATATAGTGTTTTCAGAAGATATCATGTTTTGAAGTGAAATTAGACCAAGGTAAAGTATATATTTCATTTATATTTTAAAATCACAAAAATTTAAATAGGTACAAACTGGAAACTCACAGTACTCTCAATATTTTTTTTTTTCACTGGGGAATGAGGAGTGCTTTGTTTCTGGTGGCGACTTTATGAAATGTCTTATTTAATTTAACAAGAATTCTAGAAGAAGCTGGGCGGTGGTGGCACATGCTTTTAATTCCAGCACTTGGGAAGCAGAGGAAGGCAGATCTCTGCGAGTTCAAGGCCAGCCTGGTCTGCAAGAGCTAGTTCCAGGAAAGGCTCCAAAGCAACACAGAGACCCTGTTTCAACAAAACTAAAAATAAAAAAAAAAATTCTAGAAGAAAACAATGAAGAGTTCTAATTTATCCATGATTGATTTATGGAATAGCTTTATATGCTGTTTATTAAAGCTGCATGAAATTGCTTTACATTACAAAACAATTGATTTTTTAACATGGCATAGTATGTAACTAGGTCATGGTTCTACCATCCAAACAATGTGCACTCTGTTACTTTATCTTTTAGGTCCTATATTCATGTTTTTAATATGCTTGAGGTGTTTTTGCACATGGGATGACACAAAGGCCATATGTCATTCTACAACTGGATATTCTTTGAGGGACTGCCCTTCCTCCACACCAATCCCTTCTTCAGCTATTAGTTCATTGTTAGATTCTAACAATTTTCACCCTGATATTGGTAATTGTCCTGAATATTGTGTATTGTTTCCCCTATGCAAAAGCAACATTGTCTCAAATAATCTCATTTACCTTATTTATGTAAGAGACATGTAGTAAATAAAATTGCATAATATGGATTGTATGCTGGAATGACACTCTTCCACATGTGTCTAAATTTGACTTTGTTACTCACTGGTTATTCATTTCTACTGTAAAGTCCTACGGGGAAATGTTTAAACTGTATTTACGAAAACTCAGACCTTTTATTTTTGGCACAGCATTCTGAGGATATAATATGGGCCACTCTCCCTGTTTTCATATTCTATCAGTATTGAATGTAGGGGATCATTAGTAACTCTGAATTGAAACACATGCTTTTATCCTCCTCTATGCATAGCGGAGCTACTATAACCATGTGAGATGAGGTCCATTCACTTGGACACATTGCATATACAGTGTGATTTTCATATTTAGAGAAGATCCCTAGTCCCTGGGATTGAGTTCCATAGGATGGCCTGAACTATTGCTATTTTTTATAATTATGGGTTTAGTCTTTTCTCAGACAGCAGTCCTATGACATTCATTTTATCAAAGTAAGAAGAAAAAGGGAACTTCCAGATTTGAGTGATCTAAAAAATTAACTACTTCTTAGAGTATATCCTTAGTATTGTTGGAACAGGGTAATAATATGTGAGACATTTGTGGTAATGGCCATGTTGGAGGACCTGCAGACAGCAATGGAGCTTCTGTCAGCTCACCAGATAGCATAGCTACAATGATTGCATTCCAGAGAAGCAAAGCCCAGGGGGTTTGTCTCCAGAGTGCCCCTTGCTTCTGCTGTGCCTTTTGCTTGCTGCCATTGTGTTCTTACTGCATCTGGCATGGTGTGGTTATTATGTGAAAGAATCTCACTGTATCTAATATAGTGTGATTGTTTTATGGGAAAATCCCATTCCTCACTGAGCAATTCACTTGCAGATCATAATGAAGATGATTTTTATAGAGCAATGGCATTCAGAGATGTGATATTTGCCAAGGAAGGAAAATGAAAACAAGGAAGTTTCATGCATCATAGACCCAGAAGTTTTGCCTGTGGAAAAACGGGCTGATGATCAAAGAAAACAATTATGTCCCTACATCCTAGGTTATGTCTGAGTTTCTTGGTCATTAGCTTACAGAATTAGTCACAGGTTTTGGTGTGCACCTTGAGAAACAAAGTTGTGAAGGGAAATGAAATGACCCTTCTTTGTGTGAAGAATAAAGGAAAATATATGGTTAGTGCTGACCACTTGAGCAAACATTTGTAGGGTAGAAATAGGTTATGAATCTGCTACAATGAATCAGCAAACAGCTGCTTTCAGTACAAGGAACTGGCTGTCATATACCTGGCTTGCTTAGAACTTTGTTAATCAATAATAAAAGAATCATTTCTTTGGAATGAATATGTTATGCTTGGAAAATTAATACAAAGAAAAATATTTAACTATTGTAGACTTCTAAGAAAAACATGTAACTTGTGATCATAATGTGATTTCTTTCTAAGCAAAGAGTCTAATTTGCTTCTGGAAAATATGGAGAATGTGGTTGTGATATGATTTTCTTTTTATGTAGAGATTTTTGTCTTAGGTTGTATAAAAAGGATAAAAGAAAACAAATGAAAAAAGAGAAAAATAAAGAGAAGGATCAAGTTTTGCCCGTCAGATAAATCTCCTTTGTGTTTGTTTAGCCACCAGTTCCACATCCCCTCCCAGTTCTTCTGACCTGCTAGAGCTGGACTCTGGCACATTTGCTACAGGAACTTTGTGTCACCATAAAAAACATTCAGTGTAGTTTTATGTGATTATAGTGAATGTTCAACACAGGCTAATGTAAGAAAGAAATTTAGTACATGATTTAAGACACAAGAATGAAATGCAATTTCAAAAAATATGAATCAAAGGTTTTTGTTTGCTGGTCTTAGATGAATCAGGGTGTTTTGCAATTTAGTCAATAAAACTGAGCATGTAAAGGGGTAAATTCTGAGATATCAATGTAAGTTAATCAGTTATGGATTTTCTAGATTTTACATAATGTACTAACAACCGATCATGGTGAATATATATATATATGTATATATATATACATATGTGTGTATGTATATATATTTAAAAATAGCAGCGAGGAGACTAGTTATGTCCTAGTTTTATTCAAGAGACTCCAACTTCTCCAAAGTCCCCTTCCCCTTACTCCCTCTCAGATTCATGACGTATTTTATTAAATTATTATTGTTACATGTATATGAATAATTGGTATCATTATATAAATATAGTAAATACAACCTTCTGGGTCCATTTAGTTCAAGTGTTGCATATATATATATATTATATATATGCAATATATATATTATATATATATGCAATATATATATGATTTCTGGGTTGACTACTTGGTAATAACCATTTAATGAATTCATCCTTGTGGAAAGACTACTCTCAGTCTCCCTCCACATTCCTTAGTTGCCTGATGTTAGTTCTTTTTGGATGTGGCCTGTGAGAGTTTGTCTTTTTCCATGTTCGCATGTCTATTATTGGAATACTTAAAAGCTTGTTCAAGTAGCTATTTTGTTGAGTCATTGTGGGTGAAACTTCCCTGTCATTTCCAGGAGATATGTAAACTTCTTGTTCCTCTGGCTCTTACAATCTTTTTTCCTCTTCTGGCGTGTTTCCTGAGCCTTAAGTGAAAGAATTATGTTATACATATATCCATTTGGGCTGGGCACCCATGATTTGTATTTTGACCAGTTGTGTATTTCAGCATAAACTGTAATGACCTATTGATGAAACAGTGAAACTTGTTTTTTTTTCTTTTTTCATTTTCTATATGTTTCTATATCTCCCCATATATCTGTATATACTCTTTGTAAGCAGTTAACTCCACACAGTAAATTAATGATAGGCAAGCATTTTGTAATTCTCAGTCATGCCTTTATCTTAGTTAAAACCACAAACAGAACTTATAAAATAAAGCAAGAGATGGAATGGAGGACTTCTGGGCATATCTTAATGAGTGTTCCAAAAATGGTGCAGTTCATCTTAAACTTCATTGCATCTCCTCCTCTGGTTAAGTTATGTTTGTCTAATTGGAAAAGTATGAAATTGTTGTTTATATTCTCTGGAACGTATCACATAAGAGGAGACACACAGATTATGTTCAGAGGCATATGTGGGGATGGGCAGCAATACATTCCTCTGTTCTTCTGTTAATAAAGTAAGACTTTGATTTAAGTGTTTGCAATGAAAAATGACAAATTTCCAAAGTAGGTAACTCTGAAAGTTATCCTAAGCTAGACTCACCACTAGGGAGTTAAAGTGCTAAATTTCAATATTTCTAAGCGATAGTCTCAAGTCTATTCCCAACTGACAGAAATATTCTTTGCACTGCAGTGGAAATGCAGATGTTTATGTATGCCCAGAGCTACAACTTGGGTTTAGTTTCAGATTCTGATTCTCCCTTTTTTGAGTTTTCTCACTATAGTCATTCATTATGTACTGGCATAGTTGAGCAAATTTATAAAGAAGATAGAGTGTTAGAAGGAATCGTGTTTCTGATGATACCTAACACATGTTATTATTTGGTATGAAATGAAAAAAGAGGAGCCATAGATAAATAACAACTTATAAAATTTATTATTATTATTATTGAATGATTCTCTCTAGATCTTTGCTTTGTAATTTAGACTGGCCCTGGGCTTGCCACCATCCTTTCCCTCAGCCTCTGGAGTGCTGTGGTTAAAATCTTGGTCCACAAAGTTGGGTTACCTTTGATTTATTAAATTAAAATTATAAGATCAGAATGATTTAAAATGTTGGCTTTGTTCCCAATTTGATCAAAGCTAAGTAATTTTATTCCAGCACTACTTCAATAAAACAACTAAATAGTTCTAAACAAGCAATTGTTGGGTCCCTGGAGGACAGGCCTTCGCACCCGACTTGATCTGTTTTGCACTCTTGTGGTTGGTTGTTCCGAAAACAGGAACAAAAACAGGAACAATCTGTTGTCTTCAGTAATGTTTTTAAGGATGTTTACCCCTAAGCTATGTGAGTTACGGTGATAAGCTTCCTGATTTTGCTGGCTCAGCCTCCCCTGTTGAGGGCTATATATACTGTGTGAGAACGTGGAATAAAGGCTTGTCTGAAGAACCTGAAGTTGTGCTGTGTGTTAATCCTGATGTCCCTCCCTCAGAGAACTACAGTTGCTATGCTGGCGTGGCAGCAATGAATTTTGTTATTATTAGCCCAACATTCCATAAATTTCATACAAAGTTTGCCTTGGCCCTCATATCGTTCAGTCTAATGGAGGCTCCATTCTCATCTCTAACGATTGCAAAAATGATTTCAACCAAAAGTCATATGGTTTGCAGATGAGTATATACCTAAAGCTAAAGAAATCCCTGGGTCTCTGCAACAACATCTCTTTTCTCTGTTGATATAAATTAGTTGATTAGGAAATGAAAAGAAAGGCAGAGAGGACCTAAAGGAACATGTGAATCCAAATCTCCCTCCATTTTGTTATTGTTACTCATGCAGTAACATAAACCAACTCTTTCAAAGTTAGTTTCAAAACCAACTCTATCTTTAAGACAATTTCAGAGATTTTTTTTGTCACATTTTACTTAAGACATTTAGAAAAGCTTAGAACTGATCTTGATAAATTGGTTAATTTTGAAAATGCCATTTGAATTATGAGTGAAAAAACTCATCTGGCCATCTGCCATTTTTTCTTCTTTTTTTTTTTTTAAATTAGGGACACTTTTCACTTGCCTCCATTACAAAAGGTGTTCACATATTCTTAGCAAGACTTTACAAATTATGAGGAAGGAGAGAGATGATGCAGATGCCTTTGGACGTTAGAATACTGTTAACTTTGTATCCTTTTATACATGACTTTACAGATAATTGCAAAGAAATAAGAGTTTTGCTCTTTAGGGATTAACGAAACCACAGGAAAGGGACCGGTATAGACTTTTAGTCTTCTATCATGACTTATGATGATGCAAGCCTTACTTTAAACTGATGGATGGGTCTGCAGCTTTCACCTGGGCCAGCTGCAAGGCAGGAATGGCAGAAAATGGAGGGGCATTAGTTGTTTTTTGTTTTGTTTTGTTTGTTTGTTTTTGCAGTGATTGGATGGCCAAGGAATGCCACAAAGTCACACCATGCAACAAACCTCATGTGACATATGTATTGGGGTCAGTGGGGTAGACAAAGATGGCCTCTGAGCTACAAGAAGGAGAAAGAGCAATTGCTAAGAGCCAGGATTTTATGAAGGGAGATAAAGCACACACATCAGGAGATTACCTGACTGTGGACAGTAGAGATGATGATGTGTCTGTTGGCACTGAGATACTGAAGGTGGGCTGAGGGCGCAATTGCTTCTAGATCATGGGTGATCCATGGTTTACCAACAGAAGTTATATACAGCAATATGGGACCTAAGGAAGTGATGCAATGAGGAAGAATAGCAAAAAAACATAGTGAGGCATGAAAGAAGGAATGCAGATAAAGACAAAACAGTGGGCATATGAAACTAAGCCTAGGGAAGCTGAATCCCTGCAGTAAATTAGAACAACATTGTTATTGCTTATAATCCTTACACCTACATCTACATCTTTATTATTTCTTTATTATCCTATTTTTAGAAAAGAAGAATGGTGCATACAGCATACTTTACAATTACATATACAGCATGTTTGAATCTACTTAGAAAGAAAACTTAGAGCATAAATAACTGGGAACTAACATGTTATTATATGTCTAGATGATGTGGGAGTCCCCTCTGTGTGTTGCTTGCATTGGTTAATGAATAAAGAAACTGCCTTAGCCTGATAGGGCAGAACTTAGGTAGGTGGAGAAGACAGAACTGAATTCTGGGAGGAAGAAAGTAGAGTCAGGGGACACCATGGATCTGCCACCAGAGATAGACATGTTTTGCCGGTAAGCTACTGCCACATGGCAATACACAGATTAATAGAAATGGGTTAAATTAAGATGTAAGACTTAGCCAACAAGAAACTAGAGCTAATGGGTCAAGCGGTATTTTTAATTAACACAATTTCTGTGTGGTTATTTTGGGGCTAAGCTAGTCAGGCAGCCGGGATGAACAAGCAGCCTCCTTGCAACATCTAGAGCAACTTAAAATTTTAATTTCAAATTTATTCCCTCCAAACGAGATGGCTATGGTAACTGATCTATAAAATACAAGTAGCTAAAGATCAGAAGTGACTTACGTTGTAAAAGATCTTCTTTTAAAATATTTGTTTTATTTTTATTTGTGTGTAAGTGCACTATGTGGGGGCTGGAGGAAGCTTGAAGAAGTAGCCTGGAGCTGCAGTAACAGATGGCGTGAGTCATCCAATGTGGACCCTGGGAACTGAACTGGTGTCCTCTACAAGAGCATCAGACACTTTTAACTGTTGTGCCATCTTTCCAGCTCCTGTGATAGTTCTTGCTACACAGAAAATTTCCCTTTTTGAAATTTTTTCTTTGGTTGAAAATAGATTTTTTTCTCATATGATATATCCTTAGTCTCCATCCTCTACTCCTCCAAGTTCTTTCTCACGTCTCTTTCTATCCAGATCTGGATCTGCATCCAGATTCAACTTTGAAGATACTGGACACTGATTTGTATCTTTTGACATGACTAGTTAATACTGTTGAATGGGAAATACTGCAAGACATGAAACTGCTTATGCATTAATTACAACAAGAAAACCCCAATCTCTTGTTTGCTCAGGGATTGCATAGTCACTTTTCATCTGAAGCACTAATTGAATGCAGTGACATTTTAATTGGAATTCAGAATGAGTGTTTAGTTCTGTTACTTTTTCATCCTTGACAATAGTCATCTCTTTTAATAGGAAATCCTGGAGTGACAGGGCTAGAGTACTATAACTGGTATTTTATAAGTAGTGAATTGTCTTTCTTTTTTTCTTCCTTTCTTTCTTACATATACACAGGCCCAACAATTAAAAAAACCCTGCTTTTTCCACAAATAAACGCACAGGTTTAGGCAAAAGCTAACTAAACCCCTGTTGATTCATCTGCATATGAAGTGGCCAGTGCTATCCAAAAGTGCTCAGTGTTCCACAGCACTGCAAATCTGCCCAATGAAAGGGAGAATGCATTCATCTACCATTAACTCGTTAAACCTCATTGCAGTATTTTCACTTTGATGCACTTTGAAAGTCAAATGAAATAAAAATTGCATGAGTTTTATGCAATCCAAAGAGAAAAACTAGGAGCTAGATTTTGCCTTTTGAATATTGTCGTAGGATGTCAGAATGAGCATGTAGGAAGTGAATAGTTTATTCGCTGAGTGCAGAGAATTCCAGAGGGCAAGGAAAACACTTTCTTTTCTTATTTTTTGAATTTTTTATTTATATCTATTAAAGTCTGGTGCTTTAGTAAGAAAAGAATATAATGCACTTTTAGGCAGCATCTAACCATTTATCTCATGCCTGTGATGATGACTGAGAATTCTGAAAGAAAAGAGACAGTTTAGAAATAAGCATTTGAGTGCTTAATTCCCCCTCATAATTTCAGTTAGGCCATGGCTATAACAAGATTAGATTGGCAAAGATTTGCAGATAAGTCATGATTTAACACAATGTTCTTTATAAGTAGGAGTTTGCTAGATATGGTAGTATATGTTTGTAATCACAGCATTTGGAAGGCTGAGACAGGAGAGTTGCTATGAGTACAAGCCCAGGCAGCGCTGGACAGAAGTTCCAAGACAGCTTACAGTATATAGCACAAAAAACAGGATTTTCACCGACTAGGACAGAATTTGATAGTTTCCATATATTCTTCTTAGAATATTAGACATTATTTTTGTAAGGTCACTACCTTTACATAATAATGAGTGTTTAGTTCTGTTACTTTTTCATCCTTGACAATAGTCATCTCTTTTAGTAGGAAAACCTGGAGTGACAGGGCTAGAGTACTATAACTGGTATTTTATAAGTAGTGAATTGTCTTTCTTTTTTTCTTCCTTTCTTTCTTACATATCAAGCACTGTAATTATTTCTGTTCTTAAATGGAAGTATTTCATAACATAATCTTTGGAAGCTCAAAGCCATATGTCTTGTCATGAAAAGCAAAAGCTGTTAGCTCAAATCAAGGGATTAAAATAGATGGGTAATTCTGGGGCAAAATGAGTGACCATGTTCCCCATATACAATGTTTTTTTTTTTTCCATACATTGTTTTGTTTTATTTTTTCCATTCAAGAACATAATTAAAGATAAAAAAAAAATTTTTTCCTTTCTTCCCCTTCTCCCGGTCCCCTCCCACTACCCCCCACCCCTCCTCCCTCCCCCTTCTTCCTTGAAAGAGGGCATGGTGCCCTGCCCTGTTGGAAGTCCAAGGCCCACCCCCATC